>JBBPBS010000288.1:155774-172689 GCA_037974835.1 Cicer judaicum | reverse complement strand
GGAGGAAGAAAATGACCTATATGTTAATCCAATAACACAAAAACACCAATTGGTACACACGATTGGTCAGAAACCCTAATTGGACATGATAAAGTGTAGGGAGGACGAAAATGACCTAAATTTTCATCCAATGACATAAAACCACCTATTGGATGCACAAGTTTGGTTAAAAACCCTAATTGGAAAAGATTAAGTGTAGGGAGGACGAAAATGACCTAAATGTTTATCCAATGTCACAAAAACACCTATTGGATGCACAAGATTGGTTAAAAACCCTAATTGGACAAGAATAAGTGTAGGGAGGACGAAAATGACCTAAATATTCGTCCAATGACATAAATCACCTATTGGATGCACAAGATTGGTTAAAAACCCTAATTGGACAAGATTAAGCGTAGGGAGGACGAAAATGACCTAAATATTCATCCAATGACATAAAACACCTATTGGATGCACAAGATTGGTTAAAAACCCAAATTGGACAAGAATTTGTCTAGGGAGGACAAAAATGCCCTAAATGTTCACACAATGACACAAAACACCTATTGGATGCACAAGATTGGTTAAAAAACCTAATTGGACAAGAATAAGTGTAGGGAGGACGAAAATGACCTAAATATTCATCCAATGACATAAAACACGTATTGGATGCACAAGATTGGTTAAAAACCCTAATTGGACAAGAATTTGTCTAGGGAGGACGAAAATGACCTAAATGTTCATCCAATGACACAAAACACCTATTGGATGCACAAGATTGGTTAAAAATCCAAATTGGACAAGATTAAGTGTAGGGAGGACGAAAATGACCTAAATATTCATCCAATGACATAAAACACCTATTGGATCCACAAAATTGGTTAAAAACCCTAATTGGATAAGAATTAGCCTAGGGAGGACGAAAATGACCTAATTGTTCATCCAATGACACAAACACACCTATTGGATGCACAAGATTGGTTAAAAACCGTAATTGGACAAAAATTAGCCTAAGGAGGACGAAAATGACCTAAATGTTCATTCAATGACACAAAACACCTATTTGAAGCACAAGATTGGATAAAAACCCTAATTGGACATGAATTATCCTTGGGAGGAAGAAAATGACCTATTTGTTCATCCAATGACACAAAAACTCCAATTGGATGCACACGATTGGTTAGAAACCCTAATTGGACAAGATAACGTGTAGGGAGGACGAAAATGACCTAAATGTTCATCCAATGACACAAAACACCTATTGGATGCACAAGATTGGTTAAAAACCCTAATTGAACAACAATTTACCTAGGGAGGACGAAAATGACCTAAATGTTCATTCAATGACACAAAACACCTATTGGATCCACAAGATTGGTTAAAAATCCTAATTGGACATGAATTATCCTAGGGAGGACGAAAATGACCTAATTGTTCATCCAATGACCCAAAAACACCAATTGGATGCACACGATTGGTTAGAAACCCTAATTGGTCAAGATAAAGTGTAGGGAGGACGAAAACGACCTAAATGTTCATCCAATGACAGAAAACACCTATTGGATGCACAAGATTGGTTAAAAACCCTAATTGGACATGATTGAGTGTAGGGAGGACGAAAATGACCTAAATATTCAACCAATGACGCAAAAGACCTATTGGATGCACAAGATTGGTTAAAAATCCTAATTTGACAAGAATTAGCCTTGGGAGGACAAAAATAACCTAATTGTTCATCCAATGATACAAAAACACCAATTGGATGCACAAGATTGGTTAAAAACCCTAATTGGACAAGAATTATCCTAAGGAGGACGAAAATGACCTAATTGTTCATCCAATGACACAAAAACACCTATTGGATGCACAAGTTTGGTTAAAAACCCTAATTGGACAAGATTAAGTGTAGGGAGGACGAAAATGACCTAAATATTCATCCAATGACATAAAACACCTATTGGATGCACAAGATTGGTTAAAAACCCTAATTGGACAAGAATTAGCCTAGGGAGGATGAAAATGACCTAATTGTTCATCCAATGACACAAAAACATCCATTGGATGTACAAGATTGGTTAAAAACCCTAATTGGACAAGATAAAATGTTGGGAGGACAAAAAGGACCTAAATGTTCATCCAATGACACAAAACACCTATTTGATGCACAAGATTGGTTAAAAACCCTAATTGGACAAGAATTAGCCTAGGGAGGATGAAAATGACCTAAATGTTCATTCAATGACACAAAACACCTATTGGATGCACAAGATTGGTTAAAAACCCTAATTGGACAAGATTAAGTGTAGGGAGGACGAAAATGACCTAAATATTCATCCAATGACATAAAACACCTATTGGATGCACAAGATTGGTTAAAAACCCTAATTGGATAAGAATTAGCCTAGGGAGGACGAAAATGACCTAATTGTTCATCCAATGACACAAACACACCTATTGGATGCACAAGATTGGTTAAAAACCGTAATTGGACAAAAATTAGCCTAAGGAGGACGAAAATGACCTAAATGTTCATTCAATGACACAAAACACCTATTTGAAGCACAAGATTGGATAAAAACCCTAATTGGACATGAATTATCCTTGGGAGGAAGAAAATGACCTATTTGTTCATCCAATGACACAAAAACTCCAATTGGATGCACACGATTGGTTAGAAACCCTAATTGGACAAGATAACGTGTAGGGAGGACGAAAATGACCTAAATGTTCATCCAATGACACAAAACACCTATTGGATGCACAAGATTGGTTAAAAACCCTAATTGAACAACAATTTACCTAGGGAGGACGAAAATGACCTAAATGTTCATTCAATGACACAAAACACCTATTGGATCCACAAGATTGGTTAAAAATCCTAATTGGACATGAATTATCCTAGGGAGGACGAAAATGACCTAATTGTTCATCCAATGACCCAAAAACACCAATTGGATGCACACGATTGGTTAGAAACCCTAATTGGTCAAGATAAAGTGTAGGGAGGACGAAAACGACCTAAATGTTCATCCAATGACAGAAAACACCTATTGGATGCACAAGATTGGTTAAAAACCCTAATTGGACATGATTGAGTGTAGGGAGGACGAAAATGACCTAAATATTCAACCAACGACGCAAAAGACCTATTGGATGCACAAGATTGGTTAAAAACCCTAATTTGACAAGAATTAGCCTAGGGAGGACGAAAATGACCTAATTGTTCATCCAATGATACAAAAACACCAATTGGATGCACAAGATTGGTTAAAAACCCTAATTGGACAAGAATTATCCTAAGGAGGACGAAAATGACCTAATTGTTCATCCAATGACACAAAAACACCTATTGGATGCACAAGTTTGGTTAAAAACCCTAATTGGACAAGATTAAGTGTAGGGAGGACGAAAATGACCTAAATATTCATCCAATGACATAAAACACCTATTGGATGCACAAGATTGGTTAAAAACCCTAATTGGACAAGAATTAGCCTAGGGAGGATGAAAATGACCTAATTGTTCATCCAATGACACAAAAACATCCATTGGATGTACAAGATTGGTTAAAAACCCTAATTCGACAAGATAAAGTGTTGGGAGGACAAAAGGGACCTAAATGTTCATCCAATGACACAAAACAACTATTGGATGCACAAGATTGGTTAAAAACCCTAATTGGACAAGAATCAGCCTAGGGAGGATGAAAATGACCTAAATGTTCATTCAATGACACAAAACACCTTTTGGATGCACAAGATTGGTTAAAAACCATAATTGGACTAGATTAAGTTTAGGGAGGAAGAAAATGACCTATTTGTTCATCCATTGACACAAAAACACCAATTGGAGGCACACGATTGGTCAGAAACCCTAATTGGACAAGATAAAGTGTAGGGAGGACGAAAATGACCCAAATTTTCATTCAATGACACAAAACACCTATTGGATGCACAAGATTAGTTAAAACCCCTAATTGGACAAGATTAAGTGTAGGGAGGACGAAAATGACCTAAATATTCATCCAATGACATAAAACACCTATTGGATGCACAAGATTTGTTAAAAACCCTAATTGGACAAGATTAAGTGTAGGGAGGACGAAAATGACCTAAATATTCATCCAATGACATAAAACACCTATTGGATGCACAAGATTAGTTAAAAACCCTAATTGGAAAAGATTAAGTGTAGGGAGAACGAAAATGACCTAAATGTTCATCCAATGACACAAAAACACCTATTGGATGCACAAGATTGGTTAAAAACCCTAATTGGACAAGAATTATCCCATAAAGGACGAAAATGACCTAATTGTTCGTCCAATGACACAAAAACACCAATTGGATGCACAAGATTGGTTAGAAACCCTAATTTGACAAGATAAAGTGTAGCGAGGACGAAAATAACCTAAATGTTCATCCAATGACACAAAACACCTATTGGATGCACAAGATTGGTTAAAAACCCTAATTGGACAAGAATTTACCTAGGGAGGACGAAAATGACCTAAACGTTCATTCAATGACACAAAACCACCTATTGGATGCACAAGTTTGGTTAAAAACCCTAATTGGAAAAGATTAAGTGTAGGGAGGACGAAAATGACCTAAATGTTCATCCAATGACACAAAAACACCTATTGGATGCACAAGATTGGTTAAAAACCCTAATTGGACAAGAATAAGTGTAGGGAGGACAAAAATGACCTAAATATTCATCCAATGACACAAAACGCCTATTGGATGCACAAGATTGGTTAAAAACCCTAATTGGACAAGATTGAGTGTAGGGAGGACGAAAATGACCTGATTGTTCATCCAATGGCACAAAAACACCTATTGGATGCACAAGATTGGTTAAAAACCCTAATTGGACAAGATAAAGTGTAGGGAGGACAAAAATGACCTAAATGTTCATCCAATGACACAAAACGCCTATTGGATGCACAAGATTGGTTAAAAACCCTAATTGGACAAGATTAAGTGTATGGAGGACGAAAATGACCTAAATATTCATCCAATGACATAAAACACCTATTGGATGCACAAGATTGGTTAAAAACCCTAATTGGACAAGAATTAGCCTAGGGAAGACGAAAATGACCTAATTGTTCGTCCAATGACACAAAAACACCCATTGGATGTACAAGATTGGTTAAAAATCATAATTGGACAAGATTAAGTGTTGGGAGGACAAAAATGACCTAAATGTTCATCCAATGACACAAAACACCTATTGGATGCACAAGATTGGTTAAAAACCCTAATTGGACAAGAATTAGCTTAGGGAGGACGAAAATGACCTAAAGGTTCATTCAATGACAAAAAACACCTATTGGATGCACAAGATTGGTTAAAAACCCTAATTGGACAAGAATAAGTTTAGGGAGGAAGAAAAAGACCTATTTGTTCATCCAATGACACAAAAACACCAATTGGATGCACACGATTATTTAAAAACCCTAATTGGACAAGATTAAGTGTAGGGAGGACGAAAATGACCTGAATTTTCATCCAATGACATAAAACACCTATTGGATGCACAAGATTGGTTAAAAACCCTAATTGGACAAGAATTAGCCTAGGGAGGATGAAAATGACCTAAATGTTCATTCAATGACACAAAAACACCCATTGGATGTACAAGATTGGTTAAAAACCCTAATTGGACAAGATTAAGTGTTGGGAGGACAAAAAGGACCTAAATGTTCATCCAATAACACAAAAACACCAATTGGTACACACGATTGGTCAGAAACCCTAATTGGACAAGATAAAGTGTAGGGAGGACGAAAATGACCTAAATGTTCATCCAATGACACAAAACCACCTATTGGATGCACAAGTTTGGTTAAAAACCCTTATTGGAAAAGATTAAGTGTAGGGAGGACGAAAATGACCTAAATGTTTATCCAATATCACAAAAACACCTATTGGATGCACAAGATTGGTTAAAAACCCTAATTGGACAAGAATAAGTGTAGGGAGGACGAAAATGACCTAAATATTCATCCAATGACATAAAACACCTATTGGATGCACAAGATTGGTTAAAAACCCTAATTGGACAAGATTAAGTGTAGGGAGGACGAAAATGACCTAAATATTCATCCAATGACATAAAACACCTATTGGATGCACAAGATTGGTTAAAAACCCAAATTGGACAAGAATTTGTCTAGGGAGGACAAAAATGCCCTAAATGTTCACACAATGACACAAAACACCTATTGGATGCACAAGATTGGTTAAAAACCCTAATTGGACAAGAATAAGTGTAGGGAGGACGAAAATGACCTAAATATTCATCCAATGACATAAAACACGTACTGGATGCACAAGATTGGTTAAAAACCCTAATTGGAGAAGAATTTGTCTAGGGAGGACGAAAATGACCTAAATGTTCATCCAATGACACAAAACACCTATTGGATGCACAAGATTGGTTAAAAATCCAAATTGGACAAGATTAAGTGTAGGGAGGACGAAAATGACCTAAATATTCATCCAATGACATAAAACACCTATTGGATGCACAAGATTGGTTAAAAACCCTAATTGGACAAGAATTAGCCTAGGGAGGACGAAAATGACCTAAATGTTCATCCAATGACACAAAAACACCTATTGGATGCACAAGATTGGTTAGAAACCCTAATTGGACAAGAATTAGCCTAGGGAGGACGAAAATGACCTAAATGTTCATCCAATGACACAAAACACCTATTGGATGCACAAGATTGGTTAAAAACCCTAATTGGACAAGATTAAGTGTAGGGAGGACGAAAATGACCTAAATATTCATCCAATGACACAAAACGCCTATTGGATGCACAAGATTGGTTAAAAACCCTAATTGGACAAGATTAAGTGTAGGGAGGACGAAAATGACCTAAATATTCATCCAATGACATAAAACACCTATTGGATGCACAAGATTGGTTAAAAACCCTAATTGGACAAGATAAAGTGTAGGGAGGACGAAAATGACCTAAATATTCATCCAATGACATAAAACACCTATTGGATGCACAAGATTGGTTAAAAACCCTAATTGGACAAGAATTAGCCTAGGGAGGATGAAAATGACCTAATTGTTCATCCAATGACACAAAAACATCCATTGGATGTACAAGATTGGTTAAAAACCCTAATTGGACAAGATTAAGTGTAGGGAGGACGAAAATGACCTAAATATTCATCCAATGACATAAAACACCTATTGGATGCACAAGATTGGTTAAAAACCCTAATTGGACAAGAATTAGCCTAGGGAGGACGAAAATGACCTAATTGTTCATCCAATGACACAAAAACACCCATTGGTTGTACAAGATTGGTTAAAAACCCTAATTGGACAAGATTAAGTGTTGGGAGGACAAAAATGACCTAAATGTTCATCCAATGACACAAAACACCTATTGGATGCACAAGATTGGTTAAAAACCCTAATTGGACAAGAATTAGCCTAGGGAGGACGAAAATGACCTAAATGTTCATCCAATGACACAAAAGACCAATTGGATGCACAAGATTGGTTAGAAACCCTAATTGGACAAGAATTAGCCTAGGGTGGACGAAAATGACCTAATTGTTCATCCAATGACACAAAAACACATATTGGATGCATAAGATTGGTTAGAAACCCTAATTGGAGAAGATTAAGTTTAGGGAGGACGAAAATGACCTAAATATTCATCCAATGACACAAAACACCTATTGGATGCACAAGATTGGTTAAAAACCCTAATTGGACAAGAATTAGCCTAGGGAGGATGAAAATGACCTAATTGTTCATCCAATGACACAAAAACATCCATTGGATGTACAAGATTGGTTAAAAACCCTAATTGGACAAGATAAAGTGTTGGGAGGACAAAAAGGACCTAAATGTTCATTCAATGACACAAAACACCTATTGGATGCACAAGATTGGTTAAAAACCCTAATTGGACAAGAATTAGCGTAGGGAGGATGAAAATGACCTAAATTTTCATTCAATGACACAAAACACCTATTGGATGCACAAGATTAGTTAAAAACCCTAATTGGACAAGATTAAGTGTAGGGAGGACGAAAATGACCTAAATATTCATCCAATGACATAAAACACCTATTGGATGCACAAGATTGGTTAAAAACCCTAATTGGACAAGATTAAGTGTAGGGAGGACGAAAATGACCTAAATATTCATCCAATGACATAAAACACCTATTGGATGCACAAGACCCTAATTGGACAAGATTAAGTGTAGGGAGGACGAAAATGACCTAAATATTCATCCAATGACATAAAACACCTATTGGATGCACAAGATTGGTTAAAAACCCTAATTGGACAAGATTAAGTGTAGGGAGGACGAAAATGACCTAAATATTCATCCAATGACATAAAACACCTATTGGATGCACAAGATTGGTTAAAAACCCTAATTGGACAAGAATTAGCCTAGGGAGGACGAAAATGACCTAATTGTTCATCCAATGACACAAACACACCTATTGGATGCACAAGATTGGTTAAAAACCGTAATTGGACAAAAATTAGCCTAAGGAGGACGAAAATGACCTAAATGTTCATTCAATGACACAAAACACCTATTTGAAGCACAAGATTGGATAAAAACCCTAATTGGACATGAATTATCCTAGGGAGGAAGAAAATGACCTATTTGTTCATCCAATGACACAAAAACACCAATTGGATGCACACGATTGGTTAGAAACCCTAATTGGACAAGATAACGTGTAGGGAGGACGAAAATGACCTAAATGTTCATCCAATGACACAAAACACCTATTGGATGCACAAGATTGGTTAAAAACCCTAATTGGACAAGAATTTGCCTAGGGATGACGAAAATGACCTAAATGTTCATCCAATGACACAAAAACACCTATTGGATGCACAAGATTGGTTAAAAACCCTAATTGGACAAGAATTATCCCATAAAGGACGAAAATGACCTAATTGTTCGTCCAATGACACAAAAACACCAATTGGATGCACAAGATTGGTTAGAAACCCTAATTTGACAAGATAAAGTGTAGCGAGGACGAAAATAACCTAAATGTTCATCCAATGACACAAAACACCTATTGGATGCACAAGATTGGTTAAAAACCCTAATTGGACAAGAATTTACCTAGGGAGGACGAAAATGACCTAAACGTTCATTCAATGACACAAAACCACCTATTGGATGCACAAGTTTGGTTAAAAACCCTAATTGGAAAAGATTAATTGTAGGGAGGACGAAAATGACCTAAATATTCATCTAATGACATAAAACACCTATTGGATGCACAAGATTGGTTAAAAACCCTAATTGGATAAGATTAAGTTTAGGGAGGAAGAAAATGACCTATATGTTAATCCAATGACACAAAAACACGAATTGGTACACACGATTGGTCAGAAACCCTAATTGGAGAAGATAAAGTGTAGGGAGGACGAAAATACCAAAATTTTCATCCAATGACACAAAACCACCAATTGGATGCACAAGTTTGGTTAAAAACCCTAATTGGAAAAGATTAAGTGTAGGGAGGACGAAAATGACCTAAATGTTCATCCAATGACACAAAAACACCTATTGGATGCACAAGATTGGTTAAAAACCCTAATTGGACAAGAATAAGTGTAGGGAGGACGAAAATGACCTAAATATTCATCCAATGACATAAAACACCTATTGGATGCACAAGATTGGTTAAAAACCCTAATTGGATAAGATTAAGTTTAGGGAGGAAGAAAATGACCTATATGTTAATCCAATGACACAAAAACACGAATTGGTACACACGATTGGTCAGAAACCCTAATTGGAGAAGATAAAGTGTAGGGAGGACGAAAATACCAAAATTTTCATCCAATGACACAAAACCACCAATTGGATGCACAAGTTTGGTTAAAAACCCTAATTGGAAAAGATTAAGTGTAGGGAGGACGAAAATGACCTAAATGTTCATCCAATGACACAAAAACACCTATTGGATGCACAAGATTGGTTAAAAACCCTAACTGGACAAGAATAAGTGTAGGGAGGACGAAAATGACCTAAATATTCATCCAATGACATAAAACACCTATTGGATGCACAAGATTGGTTAAAAACCCTAATTGGACAAGAATAAGTTTAGGGAGGAAGAAAATGACCTATTTGTTCATCCAATGACACAAAAACACCAATTGGATGCACACGATTGGATAGAAACCCTAATTGGACAAGATAAAGTGTAGGGAGGACGAAAATGACCTAAATTTTCATCCAATGACACAAAACACCTATTGGATGCACAAGATTATTTAAAAACCCTAATTGGACAAGATTAAGTGTAGGGAGGACGAAAATGACCTAAATATTCATCCAATGACATAAAACACCTATTGGATGCACAAGATTAGTTAAAAACCCTAATTGGAAAAGATTAAGTGTAGGGAGGACGAAAATGACCTAAATGTTCATCCAATGACACAAAAACACCTATTGGATGCACAAGATTGGTTAAAAACCCTAATTGGACAAGAATTATCCCATAAAGGACGAAAATGACCTAATTGTTCGTCCAATGACACAAAAACACCAATTGGATGCACAAGATTGGTTAGAAACCCTAATTTGACAAGATAAAGTGTAGCGAGGACGAAAATAACCTAAATGTTCATCCAATGACACAAAACACCTATTGGATGCACAAGATTGGTTAAAAACCCTAATTGGACAACAATTTACCTAGGGAGGTCGAAAATGACCTAAATGTTCATTCAATGACACAAAACACCTATTGGATCCACAAGATTGGTTAAAAATCCTAATTGGACATGAATTATCCTAGGGAGGACGAAAATGACCTAATTGTTCATCCAATGACCCAAAAACACCAATTGGATGCACACGATTGGTTAGAAACCCTAATTGGTCAAGATAAAGTGTAGGGAGGACGAAAACGACCTAAATGTTCATCCAATGACAGAAAACACCTATTGGATGCACAAGATTGGTTAAAAACCCTAATTGGACATGATTGAGTGTAGGGAGGACGAAAATGACCTAAATATTCAACCAACGACACAAAAGACCTATTGGATGCACAAGATTGGTTAAAAACCCTAATTTGACAAGAATTAGCCTAGGGAGGACGAAAATGACCTAATTGTTCATCCAATGATACAAAAACACCAATTGGATGCACAAGATTGGTTAAAAACCCTAATTGGACAAGAATTATCCTAAGGAGGACGAAAATGACCTAATTGTTCATCCAATGACACAAAAACACCTATTGGATGCACAAGTTTGGTTAAAAACCCTAATTGGACAAGATTAAGTGTAGGGAGGACGAAAATGACCTAAATATTCATCCAATGACATAAAACACCTATTGGATGCACAAGATTGGTTAAAAACCCTAATTGGACAAGAATTAGCCTAGGGAGGACGACAATGACCTAATTGTTCATCCAATGACACAAACACACCTATTGGATGCACAAGATTGGTTAGAAACCCTAATTGGACAAGATTAAGTTTAGGGAGGACGAAAATGACCTAAATGTTCATCCAATGACACAAAAACACCAATTGGATGCACACGATTGGTTAGAAACCCTAATTGGACAAGATTAAGTGTAGGGAGGACGAAAATGACCTAAATATTCATCCAATGACATAAAACACCTATTGGATGCACAACATTGGTTAAAAACCCTAATTGGACAAGATTAAGTGTAGGGAGGACGAAAATGACCTAAATATTCATCCAATGACATAAAACACCTATTGGATGCACAAGATTGGTTAAAAACCCTAATTGGACATGATTGAGTGTAGGGAGGACGAAAATGACCTAAATATTCAACCAATGACGCAAAAGACCTATTGGATGCACAAGATTGGTTAAAAATCCTAATTTGACAAGAATTAGCCTTGGGAGGACAAAAATAACCTAATTGTTCATCCAATGATACAAAAACACCAATTGGATGCACAAGATTGGTTAAAAACCCTAATTGGACAAGAATTATCCTAAGGAGGACGAAAATGACCTAATTGTTCATCCAATGACACAAAAACACCTATTGGATGCACAAGTTTGGTTAAAAACCCTAATTGGAAAAGATAAAGTGTAGGGAGGACGAAAATGACCTAAATGTTCATCCAATGACACAAAAACACTTATTGGATGCACAAGATTGGTTAAAAACCCTAATTGGACAAAATTAAGTGTAGGGAGGACGAAAATGACCTAAATATTCATCCAATGACATAAAACACCTATTGGATGCACAAGATTGGTTAAAAACCCTAATTGGACAAGAATTAGCCTAGGGAGGATGAAAATGACCTAAATGTTCATTCAATGACACAAAACACCTATTGGATGCACAAGATTGGTTAAAAACCCTAATTGGACAAGAATTAGCTTAGGGAGGACGAAAATGACCTAAAGGTTCATTCAATGACAAAAAACACCTATTGGATGCACAAGATTGGTTAAAAACCCTAATTGGACAAGAATAAGTTTAGGGAGGAAGAAAATGACCTATATGTTAATCCAATGACACAAAAACACGAATTGGTACACACGATTGGTCAGAAACCCTAATTGGACAAGATAAAGTGTAGGGAGGACGAAAATACCTAAATTTTCATTCAATGACATAAACCACCTATTGGATGCACAAGTTTGGTTAAAAACCCTAATTGGAAAAGATTAAGTGTAGGGAGGACGAAAATGACCTAAATGTTCATCCAATGACACAAAAACACCTATTGGATGCACAAGATTGGTTAAAAACCCTAATTGGACAAGAATAAGTGTAGGGAGGACGAAAATGACCTAAATATTCATCCAATGACATAAAACACCTATTGGATGCACAAGATTGGTTAAAAACCCTAATTGGACAAGATTAAGTGTAGGGAGGACGAAAATGACCTAAATATTCATCCAATGACATAAAACACCCATTGGATGCACAAGATTGGTTAAAAACACTAATTGGAAAAGAATTAGCCTAGGGAGGACGAAAATGACCTAATTGTTCATCCAATGGCACAAAAACACCTATTGGATGCACAAGATTGGTTAAAAACCCTAATTGGACAAGATAAAGTGTAGGGAGGACAAAAATGACCTAAATGTTCATCCAATGACACAAAACGCCTATTGGATGCACAAGATTGGTTAAAAACCCTAATTGGACAAGATTAAGTGTAGGGAGGACGAAAATCACCTAAATATTCATCCAATGACAGAAAACACCTATTGGATGCACAAGATTGGTTAAAAACCCTAATTGGACAAGATTAAGTGCAGGGAGGACGAAAATGACCTAAATATTCATCCAATGACATAAAACACCTATTGGATACACAAGATTGGTTACAAACCCTAATTGGACAAGAATTAGCCTAGGGAGGACGAAAATGACCTAATTGTTCATCCAATGACACAAAAACACCCATTGGATGTACAAGATTGGTTAAAAACCCTAATTGGACAAGATAAAGTGTTGGGAGGACAAAAATGACCTAAATGTTCATCCAATGACATAAAACACCTATTGGTTGCACAAGATTGGTTAAAAACACTAATTGGACAACATTGAGTGTAGAGACGACGAAAATGACCTAAATATTCATCCAATGACGCAAAACACCTATTGGATGCACAAGATTGGTTAAAAACCCTAATTTGACAAGAATTAGCCTAGGGAGGACCAAAATGACCTAATTGTTCATCCAATGACACAAAAACACCAACTGGATGCACAAGATTGGTTAAAAAACCTAATTGAACAAGAATTATCCTAAGGAGGACGAAAATGATCTAATTGTTCATCCAATGACACACAAACACCTATTGGATGCACAAGTTTGGTTAAAAACCCTAATTGGAAAAGATAAAGTGTAGGGAGGACGAAAATGACCTAAATGTTCATCCAATGACACAAAAACACCTATTGGATGCACAAGATTGGTTAAAAACCCTAATTGGACAAGATTAAGAGTAGGGAGGACGAAAATGACCTAAATATTCATCCAATGACATAAATCACCTATTGGATGCACAAGATTGGTTAAAAACCCTAATTGGACAAGATTAAGTGTAGGGAGGACGAAAATGACCTAAATATTCATCCAATGACATAAAACACCTATTGGATGCACAAGATTGGTTAAAAACCCTAATTGGACAAGAATTAGCCTAGGGAGGATGAAAATGACCTAATTGTTCATCCAATGACACAAAAACATCCATTGGATGTACAAGATTGGTTAAAAACTCTAATTGGACAAGATAAAGTGTTGGGAGGACAAAAAGGACCTAAATGTTCATCCAATGACACAAAACACCAATTGGATACACAAGATTGGTTAAAAACCCTAATTGGACAAGATTAAGTGTAGGGAGGACGAAAATGACCTAAATATTCATCCAATGACATAAAACACCTATTGGATGCACAAGATTGGTTAAAAACCCTAATTGGACAAGATTAAGCGTAGGGAGGACGAAAATGACCTAAATATTCATCCAATGACATAAAACACCTATTGGATGCACAAGATTGGTTAAAAACCCAAATTGGACAAGAATTTGTCTAGGGAGGACAAAAATGCCCTAAATGTTCACACAATGACACAAAACACCTATTGGATGCACAAGATTGGTTAAAAACCCTAATTGGACAAGAATAAGTGTAGGGAGGACGAAAATGACCTAAATATTCATCCAATGACATAAAACACGTACTGGATGCACAAGATTGGTTAAAAACCCTAATTGGAGAAGAATTTGTCTAGGGAGGACGAAAATGACCTAAATGTTCATCCAATGACACAAAACACCTATTGGATGCACAAGATTGGTTAAAAATCCAAATTGGACAAGATTAAGTGTAGGGAGGACGAAAATGACCTAAATATTCATCCAATGACATAAAACACCTATTGGATGCACAAGATTGGTTAAAAACCCTAATTGGACAAGAATTAGCCTAGGGAAGACGAAAATGACCTAATTGTTCGTCCAATGACACAAAAACACCCATTGGATGTACAAGATTGGTTAAAAATCATAATTGGACAAGATTAAGTGTTGGGAGGACAAAAATGACCTAAATGTTCATCCAATGACACAAAACACCTATTGGATGCACAAGATTGGTTAAAAACCCTAATTGGACAAGAATTAGCTTAGGGAGGACGAAAATGACCTAAAGGTTCATTCAATGACAAAAAACACCTATTGGATGCACAAGATTGGTTAAAAACCCTAATTGGACAAGAATAAGTTTAGGGAGGAAGAAAAAGACCTATTTGTTCATCCAATGACACAAAAACACCAATTGGATGCACACGATTATTTAAAAACCCTAATTGGACAAGATTAAGTGTAGGGAGGACGAAAATGACCTGAATTTTCATCCAATGACATAAAACACCTATTGGATGCACAAGATTGGTTAAAAACCCTAATTGGACAAGAATTAGCCTAGGGAGGATGAAAATGACCTAAATGTTCATTCAATGACACAAAAACACCCATTGGATGTACAAGATTGGTTAAAAACCCTAATTGGACAAGATTAAGTGTTGGGAGGACAAAAAGGACCTAAATGTTCATCCAATAACACAAAAACACCAATTGGTACACACGATTGGTCAGAAACCCTAATTGGACAAGATAAAGTGTAGGGAGGACGAAAATGACCTAAATGTTCATCCAATGACACAAAACCACCTATTGGATGCACAAGTTTGGTTAAAAACCCTTATTGGAAAAGATTAAGTGTAGGGAGGACGAAAATGACCTAAATGTTTATCCAATATCACAAAAACACCTATTGGATGCACAAGATTGGTTAAAAACCCTAATTGGACAAGAATAAGTGTAGGGAGGACGAAAATGACCTAAATATTCATCCAATGACATAAAACACCTATTGGATGCACAAGATTGGTTAAAAACCCTAATTGGACAAGATTAAGTGTAGGGAGGACGAAAATGACCTAAATATTCATCCAATGACATAAAACACCTATTGGATGCACAAGATTGGTTAAAAACCCAAATTGGACAAGAATTTGTCTAGGGAGGACAAAAATGCCCTAAATGTTCACACAATGACACAAAACACCTATTGGATGCACAAGATTGGTTAAAAATCATAATTGGACAAGATTAAGTGTTGGGAGGACAAAAATGACCTAAATGTTCATCCAATGACACAAAACACCTATTGGATGCACAAGATTGGTTAAAAACCCTAATTGGACAAGAATTAGCTTAGGGAGGACGAAAATGACCTAAAGGTTCATTCAATGACAAAAAACACCTATTGGATGCACAAGATTGGTTAAAAACCCTAATTGGACAAGAATAAGTTTAGGGAGGAAGAAAAAGACCTATTTGTTCATCCAATGACACATAAACACCAATTGGATGCACACGATTATTTAAAAACCCTAATTGGACAAGATTAAGTGTAGGGAGGACGAAAATGACCTGAATATTCATCCAATGACATAAAACACCTATTGGATGCACAAGATTGGTTAAAAACCCTAATTGGACAAGAATTAGCCTAGGGAGGATGAAAATGACCTAAATGTTCATTCAATGACACAAAAACACCCATTGGATGTACAAGATTGGTTAAAAACCCTAATTGGACAAGATTAAGTGTTGGGAGGACAAAAAGGACCTAAATGTTCATCCAATAACACAAAAACACCAAAAGTACACACGATTGGTCAGAAACCCTAATTGGACAAGATAAAGTGTAGGGAGGACGAAAATGACCTAAATGTTCATCCAATGACACAAAACCACCTATTGGATGCACAAGTTTGGTTAAAAACCCTTATTGGAAAAGATTAAGTGTAGGGAGGACGAAAATGACCTAAATGTTTATCCAATAT
>JBBPBS010000288.1:130711-146826 GCA_037974835.1 Cicer judaicum | reverse complement strand
GGTTAAAAACCCTAATTGGACAAGAATAAGTGTAGGGAGGACGAAAATGACCTAAATATTCATCCAATGACATAAAACACGTACTGAATGCACAAGATTGGTTAAAAACCCTAATTGGACAAGAATTTGTCTAGGGAGGACGAAAATGACCTAAATGTTCATCCAATGACACAAAACACCTATTGGATGCACAAGATTGGTTAAAAATCCAAATTGGACAAGATTAAGTGTAGGGAGGACGAAAATGACCTAAATATTCATCCAATGACATAAAACACCTATTGGATGCACAAGATTGGTTAAAAACCCTAATTGGACAAGAATTAGCCTAGGGAGGACGAAAATGACCTAATTGTTCATCCAATGACACAAACACACCTATTGGATGCACAAGATTGGTTAAAAACCGTAATTGGACAAAAATTAGCCTAAGGAGGACGAAAATGACCTAAATGTTCATTCAATGACACAAAACACCTATTTGAAGCACAAGATTGGATAAAAACCCTAATTGGACATGAATTATCCTAGGGAGGAAGAAAATGACCTATTTGTTCATCCAATGACACAAAAACACCAATTGGATGCACACGATTGGTTAGAAACCCTAATTGGAAAACATATAGTGTAGGGAGGACGAAAATGACCTAAATATTCATCCAATGACATAAAACACCTATTGGATGCACAAGATTGGTTAAAAACCCTAATTGGACAAGATTAAGTTTAGGCAGGAAGAAAATGACCTATTTGTTCATCCAATGACACAAAAACACCAATTGGATGCACACGATTGGTCAGAAACCCTAATAGGACAAGATATAGTGTAGGGAGGACGAAAATGACCTAAATGTTCATCCAATGACATAAAACACGTATTGTATGCACAAGATTGGTTAAAAACCCTAATTGGACAAGAATTATCCCATAAAGGACGAAAATGACCTAATTGTTCGTCCAATGACACAAAAACACCAATTGGATGCACAAGATTGGTTAGAAACCCTAATTTGACAAGATAAAGTGTAGTGAGGACGAAAATAACCTAAATGTTCATCCAATGACACAAAACACCTATTGGATGCACAAGATTGGTTAAAAACCCTAATTGGACAAGAATTTACCTAGGGAGGACGAAAATGACCTAAACGTTCATTCAATGACACAAAACCACCTATTGGATGCACAAGTTTGGTTAAAAACCCTAATTGGAAAAGATTAAGTGTAGGGAGGACGAAAATGACCTAAATGTTCATCCAATGACACAAAAACACCTATTGGATGCACAAGATTGGTTAAAAACCCTAATTGGACAAGAATAAGTGTAGGGAGGACGAAAATGACCTAAATATTCATCCAATGACATAAAACACCTATTGGATGCACAAGATTGGTTAAAAACCCAAATTGGACAAGAATTTGTCTAGGGAGGACAAAAATGCCCTAAATGTTCACACAATGACACAAAACACCTATTGGATGCACAAGATTGGTTAAAAACCCTAATTGGACAAGAATAAGTGTAGGGAGGACGAAAATGACCTAAATATTCATCCAATGACATAAAACACGTACTGGATGCACAAGATTGGTTAAAAACCCTAATTGGAGAAGAATTTGTCTAGGGAGGACGAAAATGACCTAAATGTTCATCCAATGACACAAAACACCTATTGGATGCACAAGATTGGTTAAAAATCCAAATTGGACAAGATTAAGTGTAGGGAGGACGAAAATGACCTAAATATTCATCCAATGACATAAAACACCTATTGGATGCACAAGATTGGTTAAAAACCCTAATTGGACAAGAATTAGCCTAGGGAAGACGAAAATGACCTAATTGTTCGTCCAATGACACAAAAACACCCATTGGATGTACAAGATTGGTTAAAAATCATAATTGGACAAGATTAAGTGTTGGGAGGACAAAAATGACCTAAATGTTCATCCAATGACACAAAACACCTATTGGATGCACAAGATTGGTTAAAAACCCTAATTGGACAAGAATTAGCTTAGGGAGGACGAAAATGACCTAAAGGTTCATTCAATGACAAAAAACACCTATTGGATGCACAAGATTGGTTAAAAACCCTAATTGGACAAGAATTAGCCTAGGGAGGACGAAAATGACCTAATTGTTCATCCAATGACACAAAAACACCCATTGGATGTACAAGATTGGTTAAAAACCCTAATTGGACAAGATAAAGTGTTGGGAGGACAAAAATGACCTAAATGTTCATCCAATGACATAAAACACCTATTGGATGCACAAGATTGGTTAAAAACACTAATTGGACAAGAATTAGCCTAGGGAGGACCAAAATGACCTAATTGTTCATCCAATGACACAAAAACACCAATTGGATGCACAAGATTGGTTAAAAAACCTAATTGGACAAGAATTATCCTAAGGAGGACGAAAATGATCTAATTGTTCATCCAATGACACACAAACACCTATTGGATGCACAAGTTTGGTTAAAAACCCTAATTGGAAAAGATAAAGTGTAGGGAGGACGAAAATGACCTAAATGTTCATCCAATGACACAAAAACACCTATTGGATGCACAAGATTGGTTAAAAACCCTAATTGGACAAGATTGAGAGTAGGGAGGACGAAAATGACCTAAATATTCATCCAATGACATAAAACACCTATTGGATGCACAAGATTGGTTAAAAACCCTAATTGGACAAGATTAAGTGTAGGGAGGACGAAAATGACCTAAATATTCATCCAATGACATAAAACACCTATTGGATGCACCAGATTGGTTAAAAACCCTAATTGGACAAGATTAAGTGTAGGGAGGACGAAAATGACCTAAATATTCATCCAATGACATAAAACACCTATTGGATGCACAAGATTGGTTAAAAACCCTAATTGGACAAGATTAAGTGTAGGGAGGACGAAAATGACCTAAATATTCATCTAATGACATAAAACACCTATTGGATGCACAAGATTGGTTAAAAACCCTAATTGGACAAGAATTAGCCTAGGGAGGACGAAAATGACCTAATTGATCATCCAATGACACAAACACACCTATTGGATGCACAAGATTGGTTAAAAACCGTAATTGGACAAAAATTAGCCTAAGGAGGACGAAAATGACCTAAATGTTCATTCAATGACACAAAACACCTATTTGAAGCACAAGATTGGATAAAAACCCTAATTGGACATGAATTATCCTAGGGAGGAAGAAAATGACCTATTTGTTCATCCAATGACACAAAAACACCAATTGGATGCACACGATTGGTTAGAAACCCTAATTGGACAAGATAACGTGTAGGGAGGACGAAAATGACCTAAATGTTCATCCAATGACACAAAACACCTATTGGATGCACAAGATTGGTTAAAAACCCTAATTGGACAAGAATTTGCCTAGGCATGACGAAAATGACTTAAATGTTCATCCAATGACACAAAAACACCTATTGGATGCACAAGATTGGTTAAAAACCCTAATTGGACAAGAATTATCCATAAAGGACGAAAATGACCTAATTGTTCGTCCAATGACACAAAAACACCAATTGGATGCACAAGATTGGTTAGAAACCCTAATTTGACAAGATAAAGTGTAGCGAGGACGAAAATAACCTAAATGTTCATCCAATGACACAAAACACCTATTGGATGCATAAGATTGGTTAAAAACCCTAATTGGACAAGAATTTACCTAGGGAGGACGAAAATGACCTAAATGTTCATCCAATGACACAAAACACCTATTGGATGCACAAGATTGGTTAAAAACCCTAATTGGACAGGAATTATCCTAAGGAGGACGAAAATGACCTAATTGTTCATCCAATGACACATAATCACCTATTGGATGCACAAGTTTGGTTAAAAACCCTAATTGGAAAAGATAAAGTGTAGGGAGGACGAAAATGACCTAAATGTTCATCCAATGACACAAAAACACTTATTGGATGCACAAGATTGGTTAAAAACCCTAATTGGACAAGATTAAGTGTAGGGAGGACGAAAATGACCTAAATATTCATCCAATGACATAAAACACCTATCGGATGCACAAGATTGGTTAAAAACCCTAATTGGACAAGAATTAGCCTAGGGAGGACGAAAATGACCTAATTGTTCATCCAATGACACAAAAACATCCATTGGATGTACAAGATTGGTTAAAAACCCTAATTCGACAAGATAAAGTGTTGGGATGACAAAAAGGTCCTAAATGTTCATCCAATGACACAAAACACCTATTGGATGCACAAGATTGGTTAAAAACCCTAATTGGACAAGAATTAGTCTAGGGAGGATGAAAATGACCTAAATGTTCATTCAATGACACAAAACACCTATTGGATGCACAAGATTGGTTAAAAACCCTAATTGGACTAGATTAAGTTTAGGGAGGAAGAAAATGACCTATTGGTTCATCCAATGACACAAAAACACCAATTGGATGCACACGATTGGTTAGAAACCCTAATTGGACAAGATAACGTGTAGGGAGGACGAAAATGACCTAAATGTTCATCCAATGACACAAAACACCTATTGGATGCACAAGATTGGTTAAAAACCCTAATTGGACAAGAATTTGCCAAGGGATGACGAAAATGACCTAAATGTTTATCCAATGACACAAAAACACCTATTGGATGCACAGGATTGGTTAAAGACCCTAATTGGTGAAGAATTATCCCATAAAGGACGAAAATGACCTAATTGTTCGTCCAATGACACAAAAACACCCATTGGATGTACAAGATTGGTTAAAAATCATAATTGGACAAGATTAAGTGTTGGGAGGACAAAAATGACCTAAATGTTCATCCAATGACACAAAACACCTATTGGATGCACAAGATTGGTTAAAAACCCTAATTGGACAAGAATTAGCTTAGGGAGGACGAAAATGACCTAAAGGTTCATTCAATGACAAAAAACACCTATTGGATGCACAAGATAGGTTAAAAACCCTAATTGGACAAGAATAAGTTTAGGGAGGAAGAAAATGACCTATTTGTTCATCCAATGACACAAAACCACCAATTGGATGCACACGATTATTTAAAAACCCTAATTGGATAAGATTAAGTGTAGGGAGGACGAAAATGACCTAAATATTCATCCAATGACATAAAACACCTATTGGATGCACAAAATTGGTTAAAAACCCTAATTGGACAAGAATTAGCCTAGGGAGGACAAAAATGACCTAATTGTTCATCCAATGACACAAAAACACCCATTGGATGTACAAGATTGGTTAAAAACCCTAATTGGACAAGATAAAGTGTTGGGAGGACAAAAAGGACCTAAATGTTCATCCAATGACACAAAACACCTATTTGATCCACAAGATTGGTTAAAAACCCTAATTGGACATGAATTAGCCTAGGGAGGATGAAAATGACCTAAATGTTCATTCAATGACACAAAACACCTATTGGATCCACAAGATTGGTTAAAAACCCTAATTGGATAAGATTAAGTTTAGGGAGGAAGAAAATGACCTATATGTTAATCCAATGACAGAAAAACACGAATTGGTACACACGATTGGTCAGAAACCCTAATTGGACAAGATAAAGTGTAGGGAGGACGAAAATACCAAAATTTTCATCCAATGACACAAAACCACCAATTGGATGCACAAGTTTGGTTAAAAACCCTAATTGGAAAAGATTAAGTGTAGGGAGGACGAAAATGACCTAAATGTTCATCCAATGACACAAAAACACCTATTGGATGCACAAGATTGGATAAAAACCCTAATAGGACAAGATTAAGTGTAGGGAGGACGAAAATGACCTAAATATTCATCCAATGACATAAAACAACTATTGGATGCACAAGATTGGTTAAAAACCGTAATTGGACAAGAATAAGTTTAGGGAGGAAGAAAATGACCTATTTGTTCATCCAATGACACAAAAACACCAATTGGATGCACACGATTGGATAGAAACCCTAATTGGACAAGATAAAGTGTAGGGAGGACGAAAAAGACCTAAATTTTCATCCAATGACACAAAACACCTATTGGATGCACAAGATTATTTAAAAACCCTAATTGGACAAGATTAAGTGTAGGGAGGACGAAAATGACCTAAATATTCATCCAATGACATTAAACACCTATTGGATGCACAAGATTGGTTAAAAACCTTAATTGGACAATAATTAGCCTAGGGAGGACGAAAATGACCTAATTGTTCATCCAATGACACAAAAACACCCATTGGATGTACAAGATTGGTTAAAAACCCTAATTGGACAAGATAAAGTGTTGGGAGGACAAAAAGGACCTAAATGTTCATCCAATGACACAAAACACCTATTTGATGCACAAGATTGGTTAAAAACCCTAATTGGACAAGAATTAGCCTAGGGAGGATGAAAATGACCTAAATGTTCATTCAATGACACAAAACACCTATTGGATGCACAAGATTGGTTAAAAACCGTAATTGGACAAGATTAAGTTTAGGGAGGAAGAAAATGACATATATGTTAATCCAATGACACAAAAACACCAATTGGTACACACGATTGGTCAGAAACCCTAATTGGACAAGATAAAGTGTAGGGAGGACGAAAATGACCTAAATTTTCATCCAATGACACAAAACCACCTATTGGATGCACAAGTTTGGTTAAAAACCCTAATTAGAAAAGATTAAGTGTAGGGAGGACGAAAATGACCTAAATGTTTATCCAATATCACAAAAACACCTATTGGATGCACAAGATTGGTTAAAAACCCTAATTGGACAAGATTAAGTGTAGGGAGGACGAAAATGACCTAAATATTCATCCAATGACATAAAACACCTATTGGATGCACAAGATTGGTTAAAAACCCAAATTGGACAAGAATTTGTCTAGGGAGGACAAAAATGCCCTAAATGTTCACACAATGACACAAAACACCTATTGGATGCACAAGATTGGTTAAAAACCCTAATTGGACAAGAATAAGTGTAGGGAGGACGAAAATGACCTAAATATTCATCCAATGACATAAAACACGTACTGGATGCACAAGATTGGTTAAAAACCCTAATTGGAGAAGAATTTGTCTAGGGAGGACGAAAATGACCTAAATGTTCATCCAATGACACAAAACACCTATTGGATGCACAAGATTGGTTAAAAATCCAAATTGGACAAGATTAAGTGTAGGGAGGACGAAAATGACCTAAATATTCATCCAATGACATAAAACACCTATTGGATGCACAAGATTGGTTAAAAACCCTAATTGGACAAGAATTAGCCTAGGGAGGACGAAAATGACCTAATTGTTCATCCAATGACACAAACACACCTATTGGATGCACAAGATTGGTTAAAAACCGTAATTGAACAAAAATTAGCCTAAGGAGGACGAAAATGACCTAAATGTTCATTCAATGACACAAAACACCTATTTGAAGCACAAGATTGGATAAAAACCCTAATTGGACATGAATTATCCTAGGGAGGAAGAAAATGACCTATTTGTTCATCCAATGACACAAAAACACCAATTGGATGCACACGATTGGTTAGAAACCCTAATTGGACAAGATAACGTGTAGGGAGGACGAAAATGACCTAAATGTTCATCCAATGACACAAAACACCTATTGGATGCACAAGATTGGTTAAAAACCCTAATTGGACAAGAATTTGCCAAGGGATGACGAAAATGACCTAAATGTTTATCCAATGACACAAAAACACCTATTGGATGCACAGGATTGGTTAAAGACCCTAATTGGTGAAGAATTATCCCATAAAGGACGAAAATGACCTAATTGTTCGTCCAATGACACAAAAACACCCATTGGATGTACAAGATTGGTTAAAAATCATAATTGGACAAGATTAAGTGTTGGGAGGACAAAAATGACCTAAATGTTCATCCAATGACACAAAACACCTATTGGATGCACAAGATTGGTTAAAAACCCTAATTGGACAAGAATTAGCTTAGGGAGGACGAAAATGACCTAAAGGTTCATTCAATGACAAAAAACACCTATTGGATGCACAAGATTGGTTAAAAACCCTAATTGGACAAGAATAAGTTTAGGGAGGAAGAAAAAGACCTATTTGTTCATCCAATGACACAAAAACACCAATTGGATGCACACGATTATTTAAAAACCCTAATTGGACAAGATTAAGTGTAGGGAGGACGAAAATGACCTGAATATTCATCCAATGACATAAAACACCTATTGGATGCACAAGATTGGTTAAAAACCCTAATTGGACAAGAATTAGCCTAGGGAGGATGAAAATGACCTAAATGTTCATTCAATGACACAAAAACACCCATTGGATGTACAAGATTGGTTAAAAACCCTAATTGGACAAGATTAAGTGTTGGGAGGACAAAAAGGACCTAAATGTTCATCCAATAACACAAAAACACCAATTGGTACACACGATTGGTCAGAAACCCTAATTGGACAAGATAAAGTGTAGGGAGGACGAAAATGACCTAAATGTTCATCCAATGACACAAAACCACCTATTGGATGCACAAGTTTGGTTAAAAACCCTTATTGGAAAAGATTAAGTGTAGGGAGGACGAAAATGACCTAAATGTTTATCCAATATCACAAAAACACCTATTGGATGCACAAGATTGGTTAAAAACCCTAATTGGACAAGAATAAGTGTAGGGAGGACGAAAATGACCTAAATATTCATCCAATGACATAAAACACCTATTGGATGCACAAGATTGGTTAAAAACCCTAATTGGACAAGATTAAGTGTAGGGAGGACGAAAATGACCTAAATATTCATCCAATGACATAAAACACCTATTGGATGCACAAGATTGGTTAAAAACCCAAATTGGACAAGAATTTGTCTAGGGAGGACAAAAATGCCCTAAATGTTCACACAATGACACAAAACACCTATTGGATGCACAAGATTGGTTAAAAACCCTAATTGGACAAGAATAAGTGTAGGGAGGACGAAAATGACCTAAATATTCATCCAATGACATAAAACACCTATTGGATGCACAAGATTGGTTAAAAACCCTAATTGGACAAGATTAAGTGTAGGGAGGACGAAAATGACCTAAATATTCATCCAATGACATAAAACACTTATTGGATGCACAAGATTGGTTAAAAACCCTAATTGGACAAGATTAAGTGTAGGGAGGACGAAAATGAGCTAAATATTCATCCAATGACATAAAACACCTATTGGATGCACAAGATTGGTTAAAAACCCTAATTGGACAAGATTAAGTGTAGGGAGGACGAAAATGACCTAAATATTCATCCAATGACATAAAACACCTATTGGATGCACAAGATTGGTTAAAAACCCTAATTGGACAAGAATTGGCCTAGGGAGGACGAAAATGACCTAATTGTTCATCCAATGACATAAAACACCTATTGGATGCACAAGATTGGTTAAAAACCCTAATTGGACAAGATTAAGTGTAGGGAGGACGAAAATGACCTAAATATTCATCCAATGACATAAAACACCTATTGGATGCACAAGATTGGTTAAAAACCCTAATTGGACATGATTAAGTGTAGGGAGAACGAAAATGACCTAAATATTCATCCAATGACATAAAACACCTATTGGATGCACAAGATTGGTTAGAAACCCTAATCGGACAAGATTAAGTTTAGGGAGGACGAAAATGACCTAAATGTTCATCCAATGACACAAAAACACCAATTGGATGCACACGATTGGTTAGAAACCCTAATTGGACAAGATAAAGTGTAGGGAGGACGAAAATGACCTAAATGTTCATCCGATGACCCAAAACACCTATTGGATGCACAAGATTGGTTAAAAACCCTAATTGGACAAGATTAAAAGTAGGGAGGACGAAAATGACCTAAATATTCATCCAATGACATAAAACACCTATTGGATGCACAAGATTGGTTAATAACCCTAATTGGACAAGATTAAGTGTAGGGAGGACGAAAATGACCTAAATATTCATCCAATGACATAAAACACCTATTGGATGCACAAGATTGGTTAAAAACCCTAATTGGACAAGATTAAGTGTAGGGAGGACGAAAATGACCTAAATATTCATCCAATGACATAAAACACCTATTGGATGCACAAGATTGGTTAAAAACCATAATTGGACAAGAATTAGCCTAGGGAGGATGAAAATGACCTAAATGTTCATTCAATGACACAAAACACCTATTGGATGCACACGATTGGTCAGAAACCCTAATTGGACAAGATAAAGTGTAGGGAGGACGAAAATGACCTAAATTTTCATTCAATGACACAAAACACCTATTGGATGCACAAGATTAGTTAAAAACCCTAATTGGACAAGATTAAGTGTAGGGAGGACGAAAATGACCTAAATATTCATCCAATGACATAAAACACCTATTGGATGCACAAGATTGGTTAAAAACCCTAATTGGACACGAATTTGTCTAGGGAGGACGAAAATGACCTAAATGTTCATTCAATGACACAAAACACCTATTCGATGCACTAGATTGGTTAAAAACCCTAATTGGACAAGATT
This sequence comes from Cicer judaicum, assembly GCA_037974835.1. Classification (NCBI taxonomy): domain Eukaryota; kingdom Viridiplantae; phylum Streptophyta; class Magnoliopsida; order Fabales; family Fabaceae; genus Cicer; species Cicer judaicum. The sequence goes on along the minus strand of JBBPBS010000288.1, from coordinate 136,269 downwards.
ATGTGTAGGGAGGACGAAAATGACCTAAATATTCATCCAATGACATAAAACACCTATTGGATGCACAAGATTGGTTAAAAACCCTAATTGGACAAGAATTAGCCTAGGGAGGACAAAAATGACCTAATTGTTCATCCAATGACACAAAAACACCCATTGGATGTACAAGATTGGTTAAAAACCCTAATTGGACAAGATAAAGTGTTGGGAGGACAAAAAGGACCTAAATGTTCATCCAATGACACAAAACACCTATTTGATCCACAAGATTGGTTAAAAACCCTAATTGGACATGAATTAGCCTAGGGAGGATGAAAATGACCTAAATGTTCATTCAATGACACAAAACACCTATTGGATCCACAAGATTGGTTAAAAACCCTAATTGGATAAGATTAAGTTTAGGGAGGAAGAAAATGACCTATATGTTAATCCAATGACAGAAAAACACGAATTGGTACACACGATTGGTCAGAAACCCTAATTGGACAAGATAAAGTGTAGGGAGGACGAAAATACCAAAATTTTCATCCAATGACACAAAACCACCAATTGGATGCACAAGTTTGGTTAAAAACCCTAATTGGAAAAGATTAAGTGTAGGGAGGACGAAAATGACCTAAATGTTCATCCAATGACACAAAAACACCTATTGGATGCACAAGATTGGATAAAAACCCTAATAGGACAAGATTAAGTGTAGGGAGGACGAAAATGACCTAAATATTCATCCAATGACATAAAACAACTATTGGATGCACAAGATTGGTTAAAAACCGTAATTGGACAAGAATAAGTTTAGGGAGGAAGAAAATGACCTATTTGTTCATCCAATGACACAAAAACACCAATTGGATGCACACGATTGGATAGAAACCCTAATTGGACAAGATAAAGTGTAGGGAGGACGAAAAAGACCTAAATTTTCATCCAATGACACAAAACACCTATTGGATGCACAAGATTATTTAAAAACCCTAATTGGACAAGATTAAGTGTAGGGAGGACGAAAATGACCTAAATATTCATCCAATGACATTAAACACCTATTGGATGCACAAGATTGGTTAAAAACCTTAATTGGACAATAATTAGCCTAGGGAGGACGAAAATGACCTAATTGTTCGTCCAATGACACAAAAACACCCATTGGATGTACAAGATTGGTTAAAAACCCTAATTGGACAAGATAAAGTGTTGGGAGGACAAAAATGACCTAAATGTTCATCCAATGACACAAAACACCTATTGGATGCACAAGATTGGTTAAAAACCCTAATTGGACAAGAATTAGCCTAGGGAGGATGAAAATGACCTAAATGTTCATTCAATGACACAAAACACCTATTGGATGCACAAGATTGGTTAAAAACCCTAATTGGACAAGATTAAGTTTAGGGAGGAAGAAAATGACCTATTTGTTCATCCAATGACACAAAAACACCAATTGGATGCACACGATTGGTTAGAAATCCTAATTGGACAAGATAAAGTTTAGGGAGGACGAAAATGACCTAAATTTTAATTCAATGACACAAAACACCTATTGGATGCACAAGATTGGTTCAAAACCCTAATTGGACAAGAATTAGCCTAGGGAGGACGAAAATGACCTAAATGTTCATTCAATGACACAAAACACCTATTGGATGCACAAGATTGGTTAAAAACCCTAATTGTACAAGATTAAGTTTAGGGAGGAAGAAAGTGACCTATTTGTTCATCCAATGACACAAAAACACCAATTGGATGCACACAATTCGTTAGAAACCCTAATTGGACAAGATAAAGTGTAGGGAGGACGAAAATGACCTAAATTTTCATCCAATGACACAAAACACCTATTGGATGCACAAGATTATTTAAAAACCCTAATTGGACAAGATTAAGTGTAGGGAGGACGAAAATGACCTAAATATTCATCCAATGACATAAAACACCTATTGGATGCACAAGATTGGTTAAAAACCCTAATTGGACAAGAATTTGTCTAGGGAGGACGAAAATGACCTAAATGTTCACACAATGACACAAAACACCTATTGGATGCACAAGATTGGTTAAAAACCCTAATTGGACAAGAATTAGCCTAGGGAGGACGAAAATGACCTAAATGTTCATTCAATGACACAAAACACCTATTGGATGCACAAGATTGGTTAAAAACCCTAATTGGACATGATTAAGTTTAAGGAGGAAGAAAATGACCTATTTGTTCATCCAATGACACAAAAACACCAATTGGATGCACACGATTCGTTAGAAACCCTAATTGGACAAGATAAAGTGTAGGGAGGACGAAAATGACCTAAATGTTCATCCAATGACACAAAACACCTATTGGATGCACAAGATTATTTAAAAACCCTAATTGGACAAGATTAAGTGTAGGGAGGACGAAAATGACCTAAATATTCATCCAATGACATAAAACACCTATTGGATGCACAAGATTGGTTAAAAACCCTAATTGGACAAGAATTAGCCTAGGGAGGACGAAAATGACCTAATTGTTCATCCAATGACACAAAAACACCCATTGGATGCACAAGATTGGTTAAAAACCCTAATTGGACAAGATTAAGTGTAGGGAGGACGAAAATGACCTAAATATTCATCCAATGACATAAAACACCTATTGGATGCACAAGATTGGTTAAAAACCCTAATTGGACATGATTAAGTGTAGGGAGAACGAAAATGACCTAAATATTCATCCAATGACATAAAACACCTATTGGATGCACAAGATTGGTTAGAAACCCTAATCGGACAAGATTAAGTTTAGGGAGGACGAAAATGACCTAAATGTTCATCCAATGACACAAAAACACCAATTGGATGCACACGATTGGTTAGAAACCCTAATTGGACAAGATAAAGTGTAGGGAGGACGAAAATGACCTAAATGTTCATCCGATGACCCAAAACACCTATTGGATGCACAAGATTGGTTAAAAACCCTAATTGGACAAGATTAAAAGTAGGGAGGACGAAAATGACCTAAATATTCATCCAATGACATAAAACACCTATTGGATGCACAAGATTGGTTAATAACCCTAATTGGACAAGATTAAGTGTAGGGAGGACGAAAATGACCTAAATATTCATCCAATGACATAAAACACCTATTGGATGCACAAGATTGGTTAAAAACCCTAATTGGACAAGATTAAGTGTAGGGAGGACGAAAATGACCTAAATATTCATCCAATGACATAAAACACCTATTGGATGCACAAGATTGGTTAAAAACCCAAATTGGACAAGAATTTGTCTAGGGAGGACAAAAATGCCCTAAATGTTCACACAATGACACAAAACACCTATTGGATGCACAAGATTGGTTAAAAACCCTAATTGGACAAGAATAAGTGTAGGGAGGACGAAAATGACCTAAATATTCATCCAATGACATAAAACACGTACTGGATGCACAAGATTGGTTAAAAACCCTAATTGGAGAAGAATTTGTCTAGGGAGGACGAAAATGACCTAAATGTTCATCCAATGACACAAAACACCTATTGGATGCACAAGATTGGTTAAAAATCCAAATTGGACAAGATTAAGTGTAGGGAGGACGAAAATGACCTAAATATTCATCCAATGACATAAAACACCTATTGGATGCACAAGATTGGTTAAAAACCCTAATTGGACAAGAATTAGCCTAGGGAGGACGAAAATGACCTAATTGTTCATCCAATGACACAAACACACCTATTGGATGCACAAGATTGGTTAAAAACCGTAATTGAACAAAAATTAGCCTAAGGAGGACGAAAATGACCTAAATGTTCATTCAATGACACAAAACACCTATTTGAAGCACAAGATTGGATAAAAACCCTAATTGGACATGAATTATCCTAGGGAGGAAGAAAATGACCTATTTGTTCATCCAATGACACAAAAACACCAATTGGATGCACACGATTGGTTAGAAACCCTAATTGGACAAGATAACGTGTAGGGAGGACGAAAATGACCTAAATGTTCATCCAATGACACAAAACACCTATTGGATGCACAAGATTGGTTAAAAACCCTAATTGGACAAGAATTTGCCAAGGGATGACGAAAATGACCTAAATGTTTATCCAATGACACAAAAACACCTATTGGATGCACAGGATTGGTTAAAGACCCTAATTGGTGAAGAATTATCCCATAAAGGACGAAAATGACCTAATTGTTCGTCCAATGACACAAAAACACCCATTGGATGTACAAGATTGGTTAAAAATCATAATTGGACAAGATTAAGTGTTGGGAGGACAAAAATGACCTAAATGTTCATCCAATGACACAAAACACCTATTGGATGCACAAGATTGGTTAAAAACCCTAATTGGACAAGAATTAGCTTAGGGAGGACGAAAATGACCTAAAGGTTCATTCAATGACAAAAAACACCTATTGGATGCACAAGATTGGTTAAAAACCCTAATTGGACAAGAATTAGCCTAGGGAGGACGAAAATGACCTAATTGTTCATCCAATGACACAAAAACACCCATTGGATGTACAAGATTGGTTAAAAACCCTAATTGGACAAGATAAAGTGTTGGGAGGACAAAAAGGACCTAAATGTTCATCCAATGACACAAAACACCTATTTGATGCACAAGATTGGTTAAAAACCCTAATTGGACAAGAATTAGCCTAGGGAGGATGAAAATGACCTAAATGTTCATTCAATGACACAAAACACCTATTGGATGCACAAGATTGGTTAAAAACCGTAATTGGACAAGATTAAGTTTAGGGAGGAAGAAAATGACATATATGTTAATCCAATGACACAAAAACACCAATTGGTACACACGATTGGTCAGAAACCCTAATTGGACAAGATAAAGTGTAGGGAGGACGAAAATGACCTAAATTTTCATCCAATGACACAAAACCACCTATTGGATGCACAAGTTTGGTTAAAAACCCTAATTAGAAAAGATTAAGTGTAGGGAGGACGAAAATGACCTAAATGTTTATCCAATATCACAAAAACACCTATTGGATGCACAAGATTGGTTAAAAACCCTAATTGGACAAGATTAAGTGTAGGGAGGACGAAAATGACCTAAATATTCATCCAATGACATAAAACACCTATTGGATGCACAAGATTGGTTAAAAACCCAAATTGGACAAGAATTTGTCTAGGGAGGACAAAAATGCCCTAAATGTTCACACAATGACACAAAACACCTATTGGATGCACAAGATTGGTTAAAAACCCTAATTGGACAAGAATAAGTGTAGGGAGGACGAAAATGACCTAAATATTCATCCAATGACATAAAACACCTATTGGATGCACAAGATTGGTTAAAAACCCTAATTGGACAAGAATTTGTCTAGGGAGGACGAAAATGACCTAAATGTTCATCCAATGACACAAAACACCTATTGGATGCACAAGATTGGTTAAAAATCCAAATTGGACAAGATTAAGTGTAGGGAGGACGAAAATGACCTAAATATTCATCGAATGACATAAAACACCTATTGGATGCACAAGATTGGTTAAAAACCCTAATTGGACAAGA
>JBBPBS010000288.1:75432-123509 GCA_037974835.1 Cicer judaicum | reverse complement strand
ACAAAAACACCAATTGGATGCACAAGATTGGTTAGAAACCCTAATTTGACAAGATAAAGTGTAGCGAGGACGAAAATAACCTAAATGTTCATCCAATGACACAAAACACCTATTGGATGCACAAGATTGGTTAAAAACCCTAATTGGACAAGAATTTACCTAGGGAGGACGAAAATGAGCTAAACGTTCATTCAATGACACAAAACACCTATTTGAAGCACAAGATTGGATAAAAACGCTAATTGGAAAAGATTAATTGTAGGGAGGACGAAAATGACCTAAATGTTCATCCAATGACACAAAAACACCAATTGGATGAACAAGATTGGTTAAAAACCCTAATTGGACAAGAATAAGTGTAGGGAGGACGAAAATGACCTAAGTATTCATCCAATGACATAAAACACCTATTGGATGCGCAAGATTGGTTAAAAACCCTAATTGGACAAGAATAAGTTTAGGGAGGAAGAAAATGACCTATTTGTTCATCCAATGACACAAAAACACCAATTGGATGCACACGATTGGATAGAAACCCTAATTGGACAAGATAAAGTGTAGGGAGGACGAAAATGACCTAAATTTTCATCCAATGACACAAAACACCTATTGGATGCACAAGATTATTTAAAAACCCTAATTGGACAAGATTAAATGTAGGGAGGACGAAAATGACCTAAATATTTATCCAATGACCTAAATCACCTATTGGATGCACAAGATTGGTTAAAAACCATAATTGGAATAGAATTAGCCTAAGGAGGACGAAAATGACCTAATTGTTCATCCAATGACACAAAAACACCCATTGGATGTACAAGATTGGTTAAAAAGCCTAATTGGACAAGATAACGTGTTGGGAGGACAAAAAGGACCTAAATGTTCATCCAATGTCTCAAAACACCTATTTGATGCACAAGATTGGTTAAAAACCCTAATTGGACAAGAATTAGCCTAGGGAGGATGAAAATGACCTAAATGTTCATTCAATGACACAAAACACCTATTGGATGCACAAGATTGGTTAAAAACCCTAATTGGACAAGATTAAGTTTAGGGAGGAAGAAAATGACCTATATGTTAATCCAATAACACAAAAACACCAATTGGTACACACGATTGGTCAGAAACCCTAATAGGACAAGATAAAGTGTAGGGAGGACGAAAATGACCTAAATTGTCATCCAATGACATAAAACCACCTATTGGATGCACAAGTTTGGTTAAAAACCCTAATTGGAAAAGATTAAGTGTAGGGAGGACGAAAATGACCTAAATGTTTATCCAATGTCACAAAAATACCTATTGGATGCACAAGATTGGTTAAAAACGCTAATTGGACAAGAATAAGTGTAGGGAGGACGAAAAAGACCTAAATATTCATCCAATGACATAAAACACCTATTGGATGCACAAGATTGGTTAAAAACCCTAATTGGACAAGATTAAGTGTAGGGAGGACGAAAATGACCTAAATATTCATCCAATGACATAAAACACCTATTGGATGCACAAGATTGGTTAAAAATCCTAATTGGACAAGAATTTGTCTAGGCAGGACAAAAATGCCCTAAATGTTCACACAATGACACAAAACACCTATTGATGCACAAGATTGGTTAAAAACCCTAATTGGACAAGAATAAGTGTATGGAGGACGAAAATGACCTAAATATTCATCCAATGACATAAAACACGTATTGGATGCACAAGATTGGTTAAAAACCCTAATTGGACAAGAATTTGTCTAGGGAGGACGAAAATGACCTAAATGTTCATCCAATGACACAAAACACCTATTGCATGCACAAGATTGGTTAAAAACCCTAATTGGACAAGAATAAGTGTAGGGAGGACGAAAATGACCTAAATATTCATCCAATGACATAAAACACGTATTGGATGCAAAAGATTGGTTAAAAACCCTAATTGGACAAGAATTTGTCTAGGGAGGACGAAAATGACCTAAATGTTCATCCAATGCCACAAAACACCTATTGGATGCACAAGATTATTTAAAAACCCTAATTGGACAAGATTAAGTGTAGGGAGGACGAAAATGACCTAAATATTCATCCAATGACATAAAACACCTATTGGATGCACAAGATTGGTTAAAAACCCTAATTGGACAAGAATTAGCCTAGGGAGGATGAAAATGACCTAAATGTTCATTCAATGACACAAAACACCTATTGGATGCACAAGATTGGTTAAAAACCCTAATTGGACAAGATTAAGTTTAGGGAGGAAGAAAATGACCTATATGTTAATCCAATAACACAAAAACACCAATTGGTACACACGATTGGTCAGAAACCCTAATTGGACAAGATAAAGTGTAAGGAGGACGAAAATGACCTAAATTTTCATCCAATGACACAAAACCACCTATTGGATGCACAAGTTTGGTTAAAAACCCTAATTGGAAAAGATTAAGTGTAGGGAGGACGAAAATGACCTAAATGTTTATCCAATGTCACTAAAACACCTATTGGATGCACAAGATTGGTTAAAAACCCTAATTGGACAAGAATAAGTGTAGGGAGGACGAAAATGACCTAAATTTTCATCCAATGACATAAAACACCTATTGGATGCACAAGATTGGTCAAAAACCCTAATTGGACAAGAATTAGCCTAGGGAGGACGAAAATGACCTAATTGTTCATCCAATGACACAAACACACCTATTGGATGCACAAGATTGGTTAAAAACCGTAATTGGACAAAAATTAGCCTAAGGAGGACGACAATGACCTAAATGTTCATTCAATGACACAAAACACCTATTTGAAGCACCAGATTGGATAAAAACCCTAATTGGACATGAATTATCCTAGGGAGGAAGAAAATGACCTATTTGTTCATCCAATGACACAAAAACACCAATTGGATGCACACGATTGGTTAGAAACCCTAATTGGACAAGATAACGTGTAGGGAGGACGAAAATGACCTAAATGTTCATCCAATGACACAAAACACCTATTGGATGCACAAGATTGGTTAAAAACCCTAATTGGACAAGAATTTGCCTAGGGATGACGAAAATGACCTAAATGTTCATCCAATGACACAAAAACACCTATTGGATGCACAAGATTGGTTAATAACCCTAATTGGACAAGAATTATCCCATAAAGGACGAAAATGACCTAATTGTTCGTCCAATGACACAAAAACACCAATTGGATGCACAAGATTGGTTAGAAACCCTAATTTGACAAGATAAAGTGTAGCGAGGACGAAAATAACCTAAATGTTCATCCAATGACACAAAACACCTATTGGATGCACAAGATTGGTTAAAAACCCTAATTGGACAAGAATTTACCTAGGGAGGACGAAAATGACCTAAACGTTCATTCAATGACACAAAACACCTATTTGAAGCACAAGATTGGATAAAAACCCTAATTGGACATGAATTATCCTAGGGAGGAAGAAAATGACCTATTTGTTCATCCAATGACACAAAAACACCAATTGGATGCACACGATTGGTTAGAAACCCTAATTGGACAAGATAACGTGTAGGGAGGACGAAAATGACCTAAATGTTCATCCAATGACACAAAACACCTATTGGATGCACAAGATTGGTTAAAAACCCTAATTGGACAAGAATTTGCCTAGGGATGACGAAAATGACCTAAATGTTCATCCAATGACACAAAAACACCTATTGGATGCACAAGATTGGTTAAAAACCCTAATTGGACAAGAATTATCCCATAAAGGACGAAAATGACCTAATTGTTCGTCCAATGACACAAAAACACCAATTGGATGCACAAGATTGGTTAGAAACCCTAATTTGACAAGATAAAGTGTAGCGAGGACGAAAATAACCTAAATGTTCATCCAATGACACAAAACACCTATTGGATGCACAAGATTGGTTAAAAACCCTAATTGGACAAGAATTTACCTAGGGAGGACGAAAATGACCTAAACGTTCATTCAATGACACAAAACCACCTATTGGATGCACAAGTTTGGTTAAAAACCCTAATTGGAAAAGATTAATTGTAGGGAGGACGAAAATGACCTAAATATTCATCTAATGACATAAAACACCTATTGGATGCACAAGATTGGTTAAAAACCCTAATTGGATAAGATTAAGTTTAGGGAGGAAGAAAATGACCTATATGTTAATCCAATGACACAAAAACATGAATTGGTACACACGATTGGTCAGAAACCCTAATTGGACAAGATAAAGTGTAGGGAGGACGAAAATACCAAAATTTTCATCCAATGACACAAAACCACCAATTGGATGCACAAGTTTGGTTAAAAACCCTAATTGGAAAAGATTAAGTGTAGGGAGGACGAAAATGACCTAAATGTTCATCCAATGACACAAAAACACCTATTGGATGCACAAGATTGGTTAAAAACCCTAATTGGACAAGAATAAGTGTAGGGAGGACGAAAATGACCTAAATATTCATCCAATGACATAAAACACCTATTGGATGCACAAGATTGGTTAAAAACCCTAATTGGACAAGAATAAGTTTAGGGAGGAAGAAAATGACCTATTTGTTCATCCAATGACACAAAAACACCAATTGGATGCACACGATTGGATAGAAACCCTAATTGGACAAGATAAAGTGTAGGGAGGACGAAAATGACCTAAATTTTCATCCAATGACACAAAACACCTTTTGGATGCACAAGATTATTTAAAAACCCTAATTGGACAAAATTAAGTGTAGGGAGGACGAAAATGACCTAAATGTTCATCCAATGACACAAAAACGCCTATTGGATGCACAAGATTGGTTAAAAACCCTAATTGGACAAGAATTATCCCATAAAGGACGAAAATGACCTAATTGTTCGTCCAATGACACAAAAACACCAATTGGACGCACAAGATTGGTTAGAAACCCTAATTTGACAAGATAAAGTGTAGCGAGGACGAAAATAACCTAAATGTTCATCCAATGACACAAAACACCTATTGGATGCACAAGATTGGTTAAAAACCCTAATTGGACAAGAATTTACCTAGGGAGGACGAAAATGAGCTAAACGTTCATTCAATGACACAAAACCACCTATTGGATGCACAAGTTTGGTTAAAAACCCTAATTGGAAAAGATTAATTGTAGGGAGGACGAAAATGACCTAAATGTTCATCCAATGACACAAAAACACCTATTGGATGCACAAGATTGGTTAAAAACCCTAATTGGACAAGAATAAGTGTAGGGAGGACGAAAATGACCTAAGTATTCATCCAATGACATAAAACACCTATTGGATGCGCAAGATTGGTTAAAAACCCTAATTGGAAAAGATTAAGTGTAGGGAGGACGAAAATGACCTAAATGTTTATCCAATGTCACAAAAACACCTATTGGATGCACAAGATTGGTTAAAAACACTAATTGGACAAGAATAAGTGTAGGGAGGACGAAAATGACCTAAATATTCATCCAATGACATAAAACATCTATTGGATGCACAAGATTGGTTAAAAACCCTAATTGGACAAGATTAAGTGTAGGGAGGACGAAAATGACCTAAATATTCATCCAATGACATAAAACACCTATTGGATGCACAAGATTGGTTAAAAACCCTAATTGGACAAGAATTTGCCTAGGGAGGACAAAAATGCCCTAAATGTTCACACAATGACACAAAACACCTATTGGATGCACAAGATTGGTTAAAAACCCTAATTGGACAAGAATAAGTGTAGGGAGGACGAAAATGACCTAAATATTCATCCAATGACATAAAACACGTATTGGATGCACAAGATTGGTTTAAAACCCTAATTGGACAAGAATTTGTCTAGGGAGGACGAAAATGACCTAAATGTTCATCCAATGACACAAAACACCTATTGGATGCACAAGATTGGTTAAAAATCCAAATTGGACAAGATTAAGTGTAGGGAGGACAAAAATGACCTAAATATTCATCCAATGACATAAAACAGCTATTGGATGCACAAGATTGGTTAAAAACCCTAATTCGACAAGAATTAGCCTAGGGAGGACGAAGATGACCTAATTGTTCATCCAATGACACAAACATACCAATTGGATGCACAAGATTGGTTAAAAACCGTAATTGGACAAACATTAGCCAAAGGAGGACGAAAATGACCTTAATGTTCATTCAATGACACAAAACACCTATTTGAAGCACAAGATTGGATAAAAACCCTAATTGGACATGAATTATCCTAGGTAGGAAGAAAATGACCTATTTGTTCATCCAATGACACAAAAACACCAATTGGATGCACACGATTGGTTAGAAACCCTAATTGGACAAGATAACGTGTAGGGAGGACGAAAATGACCTAAATGTTCATCCAATGACACAAAACACCTATTGGATGCACAAGATTGGTTAAAAACCCTAATTGGACAAGAATTTGCCTAGGGATGACGAAAATGACCTAAATGTTCATCCAATGACACAAAAACGCCTATTGGATGCACAAGATTTGTTAAAAACCCTAATTGGACAAGAATTATCCCATAAAGGACGAAAATGACCTAATTGTTCGTCCAATGACACAAAAACACCAATTGGATGCACAAGATTGGTTAGAAACCCTAATTTGACAAGATAAAGTGTAGCGAGGACGAAAATAACCTAAATGTTCATCCAATGACACAAAACACCTATTGGATGCACAAGATTGGTTAAAAACCCTAATTGGACAAGAATTTACCTAGGGAGGACGAAAATGAGCTAAACGTTCATTCAATGACACAAAACACCTATTTGAAGCACAAGATTGGATAAAAACGCTAATTGGAAAAGATTAATTGTAGGGAGGACGAAAATGACCTAAATGTTCATCCAATGACACAAAAACACCAATTGGATGAACAAGATTGGTTAAAAACCCTAATTGGACAAGAATAAGTGTAGGGAGGACGAAAATGACCTAAGTATTCATCCAATGACATAAAACACCTATTGGATGCGCAAGATTGGTTAAAAACCCTAATTGGACAAGAATAAGTTTAGGGAGGAAGAAAATGACCTATTTGTTCATCCAATGACACAAAAACACCAATTGGATGCACACGATTGGATAGAAACCCTAATTGGACAAGATAAAGTGTAGGGAGGACGAAAATGACCTAAATTTTCATCCAATGACACAAAACACCTATTGGATGCACAAGATTATTTAAAAACCCTAATTGGACAAGATTAAATGTAGGGAGGACGAAAATGACCTAAATATTTATCCAATGACCTAAATCACCTATTGGATGCACAAGATTGGTTAAAAACCATAATTGGAATAGAATTAGCCTAAGGAGGACGAAAATGACCTAATTGTTCATCCAATGACACAAAAACACCCATTGGATGTACAAGATTGGTTAAAAAGCCTAATTGGACAAGATAACGTGTTGGGAGGACAAAAAGGACCTAAATGTTCATCCAATGTCTCAAAACACCTATTTGATGCACAAGATTGGTTAAAAACCCTAATTGGACAAGAATTAGCCTAGGGAGGATGAAAATGACCTAAATGTTCATTCAATGACACAAAACACCTATTGGATGCACAAGATTGGTTAAAAACCCTAATTGGACAAGATTAAGTTTAGGGAGGAAGAAAATGACCTATATGTTAATCCAATAACACAAAAACACCAATTGGTACACACGATTGGTCAGAAACCCTAATAGGACAAGATAAAGTGTAGGGAGGACGAAAATGACCTAAATTGTCATCCAATGACATAAAACCACCTATTGGATGCACAAGTTTGGTTAAAAACCCTAATTGGAAAAGATTAAGTGTAGGGAGGACGAAAATGACCTAAATGTTTATCCAATGTCACAAAAATACCTATTGGATGCACAAGATTGGTTAAAAACCCTAATTGGACAAGAATAAGTGTAGGGAGGAAGAAAAAGACCTAAATATTCATCCAATGACATAAAACACCTATTGGATGCACAAGATTGGTTAAAAACCCTAATTGGACAAGATTAAGTGTAGGGAGGACGAAAATGACCTAAATATTCATCCAATGACATAAAACACCTATTGGATGCACAAGATTGGTTAAAAATCCTAATTGGACAAGAATTTGTCTAGGCAGGACAAAAATGCCCTAAATGTTCACACAATGACACAAAACACCTATTGATGCACAAGATTGGTTAAAAACCCTAATTGGACAAGAATAAGTGTATGGAGGACGAAAATGACCTAAATATTCATCCAATGACATAAAACACGTATTGGATGCACAAGATTGGTTAAAAACCCTAATTGGACAAGAATTTGTCTAGGGAGGACGAAAATGACCTAAATGTTCATCCAATGACACAAAACACCTATTGCATGCACAAGATTGGTTAAAAACCCTAATTGGACAAGAATAAGTGTAGGGAGGACGAAAATGACCTAAATATTCATCCAATGACATAAAACACGTATTGGATGCAAAAGATTGGTTAAAAACCCTAATTGGACAAGAATTTGTCTAGGGAGGACGAAAATGACCTAAATGTTCATCCAATGCCACAAAACACCTATTGGATGCACAAGATTATTTAAAAACCCTAATTGGACAAGATTAAGTGTAGGGAGGACGAAAATGACCTAAATATTCATCCAATGACATAAAACACCTATTGGATGCACAAGATTGGTTAAAAACCCTAATTGGACAAGAATTAGTCTAGGGAGGATGAAAATGACCTAAATGTTCATTCAATGACACAAAACACCTATTGGATGCACAAGATTGGTTAAAAACCCTAATTGGACAAGATTAAGTTTAGGGATGAAGAAAATGACCTATTTGTTCATCCAATGACACAAAAACACCAATTGGATGCACACGATTGGTCAGAAACCCTAATTGGACAAGATAAAGTGTAGGGAGGACGAAAATGACCTAAATTTTCATTCAATGACACAAAATACCTATTGGATGCACAAGATTAGTTAAAACCCCTAATTGGACAAGATTAAGTGTAGGGAGGACGAAAATGACCTAAATATTCATCCAATGACATAAAACACCTATTGGATGCACAAGATTGGTTAAAAACCCTAATTGGACAAGAATTAGCCTAGGGAGGACGAAAATGACCTAATTGTTCATCCAATGACACAAAAACACCCATTGGTTGTACAAGATTGGTTAAAAACCCTAATTGGACAAGATTAAGTGTTGGGAGGACAAAAATGACCTAAATGTTCATCCAATGACACAAAACACCTATTGGATGCACAAGATTGGTTAAAAACCCTAATTGGACAAGAATTAGCCTAGGGAGGACGAAAATGACCTAAATGTTCATTCAATGACACAAAACACCTATTGGATGCACAAGATTGGTTAAAAACCCTAATTGGACAAGATAAAGTGTAGGGAGGACAAAAATGACCTAAATGTTCATCCAATGACACAAAACGCCTATTGGATGCACAAGATTGGTTAAAAACCGTAATTGGATAAGATTAAGTGTAGGGAGGACGAAAATGACCTAAATATTCATCCAATAACATAAAACACCTATTGGATGCACAAGATTGGTTAAAAACCCAAATTGGACAAGAATTAGCCTAGGGAAGACGAAAATGGCCTAATTGTTCATCCAATGACACAAAAACACCTATTGGATGCACAAGATTGGTTAAAAACCCTAATTGGACAAGATTAAGTGTTGGGAGGACAAAAATGACCTAAATGTTCATCCAATGACACAAAACACCTATTGGATGCACAAGATTGGTTAAAAACCCTAATTGGACAAGAATTAGCCTAGGGAGGATGAAAATGACCTAAATGTTCATTCAATGACACAAAACACCTATTGGATGCACAAGATTGGTTAAAAACCCTAATTGGACAAGATTAAGTTTAGGGAGGAAGAAAATGACCTATATGTTAATCCAATAACACAAAAACACCAATTGGTACACACGATTGGTCAGAAACCCTAATTGGACAAGATAAAGTGTAAGGAGGACGAAAATGACCTAAATTTTCATCCAATGACACAAAACCACCTATTGGATGCACAAGTTTGGTTAAAAACCCTAATTGGAAAAGATTAAGTGTAGGGAGGACGAAAATGACCTAAATGTTTATCCAATGTCAGAAAAACACCTATTGGATGCACAAGATTGGTTAAAAATCCTAATTGGACAAGAATAAGTGTGGGGAGGACGAAAATGACCTAAATATTCATCCAATGACACAAAACACCTATTGGATGCACAAGATTGGTTAAAAACCCTAATTGGACAAGATTAAGTGTAGGGAGGACGAAAATGACCTAAATATTCATCCAATGACATAAAACACCTATTGGATGCACAAGATTGGTTAAAAACCCTAATTGGACAAGAATTAGCCTAGGGAGGACGAAAATGACCTAATTGTTCATCCAATGACACAAAAACACCCATTGGATGTACAAGATTGGTTAAAAACCCTAATTGGACAAGATAAAGTGTTGGGAGGACAAAAAGGACCTAAATGTTCATCCAATGACACAAAACACCTATTTGATGCACAAGATTGGTTAAAAACCCTAATTGGACAAGAATTAGCCTAGGGAGGATGAAAATGACCTAAATGTTCATTCAATGACACAAAACACCTATTGGATGCACAAGATTGGTTAAAAACCCTAATTGGACAAGAATTAGCCTAGGGAGGATGAAAATGACCTAAATGTTCATCCAATGACACAAAACACCTATTGGATGCACAAGATTGGTTAAAAACCCTAATTGGACTACATTAAGTGTAGGGAGGACGAAAATAAACTACTTGTTCATCCAATGACACAAAACACCTATTGGATGCACAAGATTGGTTAAAAATCCTTATTGGACAAGAATTAGACTAGGGAGGACGAAAATGACCTAAATGTTCATCCAATGACACAAAAACACCTAATGGATGCACAAGATTGGTTAAAAACCCTAATTGGACAAGATTAAGTGTAGGGAGGACGAAAATGACCTAAATGTTCATCCAATGACACAAAAACACCTATTGGATGCACAAGATTGGTTAAAAACCCTAATTGGACAAGAATAAGTGTAGGGAGGACGAAAATGACCTAAATATTCATCTAATGACATAAAACACCTATTGGATGCACAAGATTGGTTAAAAACCCTAATTGGATAAGATTAAGTTTAGGGAGGAAGAAAATGACCTATATGTTAATCCAATGACACAAAAACACGAATTGGTACACACGATTGGTCAGAAACCCTAATTGGACAAGATAAAGTGTAGGGAGGACGAAAATACCTAAATTTTCATTCAATGACATAAACCACCTATTGGATGCACAAGTTTGGTTAAAAACCCTAATTGGAAAAGATTAAGTGTAGGGAGGACGAAAATGACCTAAATGTTCATCCAATGACACAAAAACACCTATTGGATGCACAAGATTGGTTAAAAACCCTAATTGGACAAGAATAAGTGTAGGGAGGACGAAAATGACCTAAATATTCATCCAATGACATAAAACACCTATTGGATGCACAAGATTGGTTAAAAACCCTAATTGGACAAGATTAAGTGTAGGGAGGACGAAAATGACCTAAATGTTCATCCAATGACACAAAAACACTTATTGGATGCACAAGATTGGTTAAAAACCCTAATTGGACAAGATTAAGTGTAGGGAGGACGAAAATGACCTAAATATTCATCCAATGACATAAAACAACTATTGGATGCTCAAGATTGGTTAAAAACCCTAATTGGACAAGATTAAGTGTAGGGAGGACGAAAATGACCTAAATATTCATCCAATGGCATAAAACATCTATTGGATGCACAAGATTGGTTAAAAACCCTAATTGGACAAGATTAAGTGTAGGGAGGACGAAAATGACCTAAATATTCATCCAATGGCATAAAACATCTATTGGATGCACAAGATTGGTTAAAAACCCTAATTGGACAAGAATAAGTGTAGGGAGGACGAAAATGACCTAAATATTCATCCAATGACATAAAACACCTATTGGATGCACAAGATTGGTTAAAAACCCTAATTGGACAAGAATTTGTCTAGGGAGGACGAAAATGACCTAAATGTTCACACAATGACACAAAACACCTATTGGATGCACAAGATTGGTTAAAAACCCTAATTGGACAAGAATTAGCCTAAGGAGGACGAAAATGACCTAATTGTTCATCCAATGACACAAAAACACCCATTGGATGTACAAGATTGGTTAAAAACCCTAATTGGACAAGATAAAGTGTTGGGAGGACAAAAAGGACCTAAATGTTCATCCAATGACACAAAACGCCTATCGGATGCACAAGATTGGTTAAAAACCCTAATTGGACAAGATTAAGTGTAGGGAGGACGAAAATGACCTAAATATTCATCCAATGACATAAAACACCTATTGGATGCACAAGATTGGTTAAAAACCCTAATTGGACAAGAATAAGTTTAGGGAGGAAGAAAATTACCTATTTGTTCATCCAATGACACAAAAATACTAATTGGATGCACTAGATTCGTTAGAAAGCCTAATTGGACAAGATAAAGTGTAGGGAGGACGAAAATGACCTAAATTTTCATTCAATGACACAAAACACCTATTGGATGCACAAGATTAGTTAAAAACCCTAATTGGACAAGATTAAGTGTAGGGAGGACGAAAATGACCTAAATATTCATCCAATGACATAAAACACCTATTGGATGCACAAGATTGGTTAAAAACCCTAATTGGACAAGAATTAGCCTAGGGAGGACGAAAATGACCTAATTGTTCATCCAATGACACAAAAAGACCCATTGGATGTACAAGATTGGTTAAAAACCCTAATTGGACAAGATAAAGTGTTGGGAGGACAAAAAGGACCTAAATGTTCATCCAATGACTCAAAACACCTATTTGATGCACAAGATTGGTTAAAAACCCTAATTGGACAAGAATTAGCCTAGGGAGGATGAAAATGACCTAAATGTTCATTCAATGACACAAAACACCTATTGGATGCACAAGATTGGTTAAAAACCCTAATTGGACAAGATTAAGTTTAGGGAGGAGGAAAATGACCTAAATGTTTATCCAATGTCACAAAAACACCTATTGGATGCACAAGATTGGTTAAAAACCCTAATTGGACAAGAATAAGTGTAAGGAGGACGAAAATGACCTAAATATTCATCCAATGACATAAAACACCTATTGGATGCACAAGATTGGTTAAAAACCCTAATTGGACAAGAATTTGTCTAGGGAGGACAAAAATGCCCTAAATGTTCACGCAATGACACAAAACACCTATTGGATGCACAAGATTGGTTAAAAACCCTAATTGGACAAGAATAAGTGTAGGGAGGACGAAAATGACCTAAATATTCATCCAATGAAATAAAACACGTATTGGATGCACAAGATTGGTTAAAAACCCTAATTGGACAAGAATTTGTCTAGGGAGGAAGAAAATGACCTAAATGTTCATCCAATGACACAAAACACCTATTGGATGCACAAGATTGGTTAAAAACCCTAATTGGAGAAGAATTAGCCTAGGGAGGACGAAAATGACCTAATTGTTCATCCAATGACACAAACACACCTATTGGATGCACAAGATTGGTTAAAAACCGTAATTGGACAAGAATTAGCCTAAGGAGGACGAAAATGACCTAAATGTTCATTCAATGACACAAAACACCTATTTGAAGCACAAGATTGGATAAAAACCCTAATTGGACATGAATTATCCTAGGGAGGAAGAAAATGACCTATTTGTTCATCCAATGACACAAAAACACCAATTGGATGCACACGATTGGTTAGAAACCCTAACTGGACAAGATAACGTGTAGGGAGGACGAAAATGACCTAAATGTTCATCCAATGACACAAAACACCTATTGGATGAACAAGATTGGTTAAAAACCCTAATTGGACAAGAATTTGCCTAGGGATGACGAAAATGACCTAAATGTTAATCCAATGACACAAAAACACCTATTGGATGCCCAAGATTGGTTAAAAACCCTAATTGGACAAGAATTATCCCATAAAGGACGAAAATGACCTAATTGTTTGTCCAATGACACAAAAACACCAATTGGATGCACAAGATTGGTTAGAAACCTTAATTTGACAAGATAAAGTGTAGTGAGGACGAAAATAACCTAAATGTTCATCCAATGACACAAAACACCTATTGGATGCACAAGATTGGTTAAAAACCCTAATTGGACAAGAATTTACCTAGGGAGGACGAAAATGACCTAAACGTTCATTCAATGACACAAAACCACCTATTGGATGCACAAGTTTGGTTAAAAACCCTAATTGGAAAAGATTAAGTGTAGGGAGGACGAAAATGACCTAAATGTTCATCCAATGACACAAAAACACCTATTGGATGCACAAGATTGGTTAAAAACCCTAATTGGACAAGAATAAGTGTAGGGAGGACGAAAATGACCTAAATATTCATCCAATGACATAAAACACCTATTGGATGCACAAGATTGGTTAAAACCCTTATTGGACAAGAATAAGTTTAGGGAGGAAGAAAATGACCTATTTGTTCATCCAATGACACAAAAACACTAATTGGATGCACACGATTGGATAGAAACCCTAATTGGACAAGGTAAAGTGTAGGGAGGACGAAAATGACCTAAATTTTCATCCAATGACACAAAACACCTATTGGATGCACAAGATTATTTAAAAACCCTAATTGGACAAGATTAAGTGTAGGGAGGACGAAAATGACCTAAATATTCATCCAATGACATAAAACACCTATTGGACGCACAAGATTGGTTAAAAACCCTAATTGGACAAGAATTAGCCTAGGGAGGACGAAAATGACCTAAATGTTCATCCAATGACACAAAACACCTATTGGATGCACAAGATTGGTTAAAAATCCAAATTGGACAAGATTAAGTGTAGGGAGGACAAAAATGACCTAAATATTCATCCAATGACATAAAACAGCTATTGGATGCACAAGATTGGTTAAAAACCCTAATTCGACAAGAATTAGCCTAGGGAGGACGAAGATGACCTAATTGTTCATCCAATGACACAAACATACCAATTGGATGCACAAGATTGGTTAAAAACCGTAATTGGACAAACATTAGCCTAAGGAGGACGAAAATGACCTTAATGTTCATTCAATGACACAAAACACCTATTTGAAGCACAAGATTGGATAAAAACCCTAATTGGACGTGAATTATCCTAGGTAGGAAGAAAATGACCTATTTGTTCATCCAATGACACAAAAACACCAATTGGATGCACACGATTGGTTAGAAACCCTAATTGGACAAGATAACGTGTAGGGAGGACGAAAATGACCTAAATGTTCATCCAATGACACAAAACACCTATTGGATGCACAAGATTGGTTAAAAACCCTAATTGGACAAGAATTTGCCAAGGGATGACGAAAATGACCTAAATGTTTATCCAATGACACAAAAACACCTATTGGATGCACAGGATTGGTTAAAGACCCTAATTGGTGAAGAATTATCCCATAAAGGACGAAAATGACCTAATTGTTCGTCCAATGACACAAAAACACCCATTGGATGTACAAGATTGGTTAAAAATCATAATTGGACAAGATTAAGTGTTGGGAGGACAAAAATGACCTAAATGTTCATCCAATGACACAAAACACCTATTGGATGCACAAGATTGGTTAAAAACCCTAATTGGACAAGAATTAGCTTAGGGAGGACGAAAATGACCTAAAGGTTCATTCAATGACAAAAAACACCTATTGGATGCACAAGATTGGTTAAAAACCCTAATTGGACAAGAATAAGTTTAGGGAGGAAGAAAATGACCTATATGTTAATCCAATGACACAAAAACACGAATTGGTACACACGATTGGTCAGAAACCCTAATTGGACAAGATAAAGTGTAGGGAGGACGAAAATACCTAAATTTTCATTCAATGACATAAACCACCTATTGGATGCACAAGTTTGGTTAAAAACCCTAATTGGAAAAGATTAAGTGTAGGGAGGACGAAAATGACCTAAATGTTCATCCAATGACACAAAAACACCTATTGGATGCACAAGATTGGTTAAAAACCCTAATTGGACAAGAATAAGTGTAGGGAGGACGAAAATGACCTAAATATTCATCTAATGACATAAAACACCTATTGGATGCACAAGATTGGTTAAAAACCCTAATTGGATAAGATTAAGTTTAGGGAGGAAGAAAATGACCTATATGTTAATCCAATGACACAAAAACACGAATTGGTACACACGATTGGTCAGAAACCCTAATTGGACAAGATAAAGTGTAGGGAGGACGAAAATACCAAAATTTTCATCCAATGACACAAAACCACCAATTGGATGGACAAGTTTGGTTAAAAACCCTAATTGGAAAAGATTAAGTGTAGGGAGGACGAAAATGACCTAAATGTTCATCCAATGACACAAAAACACCTATTGGATGCACAAGATTGGTTAAAAACCCTAATTGGACAAGAATTATCCCATAAAGGACGAAAATGACCTAATTGTTCGTCCAATGACACAAAAACACCAATTGGATGCACAAGATTGGTTAGAAACCCTAATTTGACAAGATAAAGTGTAGCGAGGACGAAAATAACCTAAATGTTCATCCAATGACACAAAACACCTATTGGATGCACAAGATTGGTTAAAAACCCTAATTGGACAAGAATTTACCTAGGGAGGACGAAAATGACCTAAACGTTCATTCAATGACACAAAACCACCTATTGGATGCACAAGTTTGGTTAAAAACCCTAATTGGAAAAGATTAATTGTAGGGAGGACGAAAATGACCTAAATATTCATCTAATGACATAAAACACCTATTGGATGCACAAGATTGGTTAAAAACCCTAATTGGATAAGATTAAGTTTAGGGAGGAAGAAAATGACCTATATGTTAATCCAATGACACAAAAACACGAATTGGTACACACGATTGGTCAGAAACCCTAATTGGACAAGATAAAGTGTAGGGAGGACGAAAATACCAAAATTTTCATCCAATGACACAAAACCACCAATTGGATGGACAAGTTTGGTTAAAAACCGTAATTGGAAAAGATTAAGTGTAGGGAGGACGAAAATGACCTAAATGTTCATCCAATGACACAAAAACACCTATTGGATGCACAAGATTGGTTAAAAACCCTAATTGGACAAGAATAAGTGTAGGGAGGACGAAAATGACCTAAATATTCATCCAATGACATAAAACACCTATTGGATGCACAAGATTGGTTAAAAACCCTAATTGGACAAGAATAAGTTTAGGGAGGAAGAAAATGACCTATTTGTTCATCCAATGACACAAAAACACCAATTGGATGCACACGATTGGATAGAAACCCTAATTGGACAAGATAAAGTGTAGGGAGGACGAAAATGACCTAAATATTCATCCAATGACATAAAACACCTATTGGATGCACAAGATTGGTTAAAAACCCTAATTGGACAAGAATTAGCCTAGGGAGGACGAAAATGACCTAATTGTTCATCCAATGACACAAAAACACCTATTGGATGCACAAGATTGGTTAAAAACCCTAATTGGACAAGATTAAGTGTAGGGAGGACGAAAATGACCTAAATATTCATCCAATGACATAAAACACCTATTGGATGCACAAGATTGGTTAAAAATCCTAATTGGACAAGAATTTGTCTAGGCAGGACAAAAATGCCCTAAATGTTCACACAATGACACAAAACACCTATTGATGCACAAGATTGGTTAAAAACCCTAATTGGACAAGAATAAGTGTATGGAGGACGAAAATGACCTAAATATTCATCCAATGACATAAAACACGTATTGGATGCACAAGATTGGTTAAAAACCCTAATTGGACAAGAATTTGTCTAGGGAGGACGAAAATGACCTAAATGTTCATCCAATGACACAAAACACCTATTGCATGCACAAGATTGGTTAAAAACCCTAATTGGACAAGAATAAGTGTAGGGAGGACGAAAATGACCTAAATATTCATCCAATGACATAAAACACCTATTGGATGCACAAGATTGGTTAAAAACCCTAATTGGACAAGAATTTGTCTAGGGAGGACGAAAATGACCTAAATGTTCACACAATGACACAAAACACCTATTGGATGCACAAGATTGGTTAAAAACCCTAATTGGACAAGAATTAGCCTAAGGAGGACGAAAATGACCTAATTGTTCATCCAATGACACAAAAACACCCATTGGATGTACAAGATTGGTTAAAAACCCTAATTGGACAAGATAAAGTGTTGGGAGGACAAAAAGGACCTAAATGTTCATCCAATGACACAAAACGCCTATCGGATGCACAAGATTGGTTAAAAACCCTAATTGGACAAGATTAAGTGTAGGGAGGACGAAAATGACCTAAATATTCATCCAATGACATAAAACACCTATTGGATGCACAAGATTGGTTAAAAACCCTAATTGGACAAGAATAAGTTTAGGGAGGAAGAAAATTACCTATTTGTTCATCCAATGACACAAAAATACTAATTGGATGCACTAGATTCGTTAGAAAGCCTAATTGGACAAGATAAAGTGTAGGGAGGACGAAAATGACCTAAATTTTCATTCAATGACACAAAACACCTATTGGATGCACAAGATTAGTTAAAAACCCTAATTGGACAAGATTAAGTGTAGGGAGGACGAAAATGACCTAAATATTCATCCAATGACATAAAACACCTATTGGATGCACAAGATTGGTTAAAAACCCTAATTGGACAAGAATTAGCCTAGGGAGGACGAAAATGACCTAATTGTTCATCCAATGACACAAACACACCTATTGGATGCACAAGATTGGTTAAAAACCGTAATTGGACAAAAATTAGCCTAAGGAGGACGAAAATGACCTAAATGTTCATTCAATGACACAAAACACCTATTTGAAGCACAAGATTGGATAAAAACCCTAATTGGACATGAATTATCCTAGGGAGGAAGAAAATGACCTATTTGTTCATCCAATGACACAAAAACACCAATTGGATGCACACGATTGGTTAGAAACCCTAATTGGACAAGATAACGTGTAGGGAGGACGAAAATGACCTAAATGTTCATCCAATGACACAAAACACCTATTGGATGCACAAGATTGGTTAAAAACCCTAATTGGACAAGAATTTGCCTAGGGATGACGAAAATGACCTAAATGTTCATCCAATGACACAAAAACACCTATTGGATGCACAAGATTGGTTAAAAACCCTAATTGGACAAGAATTATCCCATAAAGGACGAAAATGACCTAATTGTTCGTCCAATGACACAAAAACACCAATTGGATGCACAAGATTGGTTAGAAACCCTAATTTGACAAGATAAAGTGTAGTGAGGACGAAAATAACCTAAATGTTCATCCAATGACACAAAACACCTATTGGATGCACAAGATTGGTTAAAAACCCTAATTGGACAAGAATTTACCTAGGGAGGACGAAAATGACCTAAACGTTCATTCAATGACACAAAACCACCTATTGGATGCACAAGTTTGGTTAAAAACCCTAATTGGAAAAGATTAAGTGTAGGGAGGACGAAAATGACCTAAATGTTCATCCAATGACACAAAAACACCTATTGGATGCACAAGATTGGTTAAAAACCCTAATTGGACAAGAATAAGTGTAGGGAGGACGAAAATGACCTAAATATTCATCCAATGACATAAAACACCTATTGGATGCACAAGATTGGTTAACACCCTTATTGGACAAGAATAAGTTTAGGGAGGAAGAAAATGACCTATTTGTTCATCCAATGACACAAAAACACTAATTGGATGCACACGATTGGATAGAAACCCTAATTGGACAAGGTAAAGTGTAGGGAGGACGAAAATGACCTAAATTTTCATCCAATGACACAAAACACCTATTGGATGCACAAGATTATTTAAAAACCCTAATTGGACAAGATTAAGTGTAGGGAGGACGAAAATGACCTAAATATTCATCCAATGACATAAAACACCTATTGGACGCACAAGATTGGTTAAAAACCCTAATTGGACAAGAATTAGCCTAGGGAGGACGAAAATGACCTAATTGTTCATCCAATGACACAAAAACACCCATTGGATGTACAAGATTGGTTAAAAACCCTAATTGGACAAGATAAAGTGTTGGGAGGACAAAAAGGACCTAAATGTTCATCCAATGACACAAAACACCTATTTGATGCACAAGATTGGTTAAAAACCCTAATTGGACAAGAATTAGCCTAGGGAGGATGAAAATGACCTAAATGTTCATTCAATGACACAAAACACCTATTGGATGCACAAGATCGGTTAAAAACCCTAATTGGACAAGATTAAGTTTAGGGAGGAAGAAAATGACCTATATGTTAATCCAATAACACAAAAACACCAATTGGTACACACGATTGGTCAGAAACCCTAATTGGACAAGATAAAGTGTAAGGAGGACGAAAATGACCTAAATTTTCATCCAATGACACAAAACCACCTATTGGATGCACAAGTTTGGTTAAAAACCCTAATTGGAAAAGATTAAGTGTAGGGAGGACGAAAATGACCTAAATGTTTATCCAATGTCACAAAAACACCTATTGGATGCACAAGATTGGTTAAAAATCCTAATTGGACAAGAATAAGTGTGGGGAGGACGAAAATGACCTAAATATTCATCGAATGACACAAAACACCTATTGGATGCACAAGATTGGTTAAAAACCCTAATTGGACAAGATTAAGTGTAGGGAGGACGAAAATGACCTAAATATTCATCCAATGACATAAAACACCTATTGGATGCACAAGATTGGTTAAAAACCCTAATTGGACAAGAATTTGTCTAGGGAGGACAAAAATGCCCTAAATGTTCACACAATGACACAAAACACCTATTGGATGCACAAGATTGGTTAAAAACCCTAATTGGACAAGAATAAGTGTAGGGAGGACGAAAATGACCTAAATATTCATCCGATGACATAAAACACGTATTGGATGCACAAGATTGGTTAAAAACCCTAATTGGACAAGAATTTGTCTAGGGAGGACGAAAATGACCTAAATGTTCATCCAATGACACAAAACACCTATTGGATGCACAAGATTGGTTAAAAATCCAAATTGGACAAGATTAAGTGTAGGGAGGACGAAAATGACCTAAATATTCATCCAATGACATAAAACACGTATTGGATGCACAAGATTGGTTAAAAACCCTAATTGGACAAGAATTAGCCTAGGGAGGACGAAAATGACCTAATTGTTCATCCAATGACACAAACACACCTATTGGATGCACAAGATTGGTTAAAAACCGTAATTGGACAAAAATTAGCCTAAGGAGGACGAAAATGACCTAAATGTTCATTCAATGACACAAAACACCTATTTGAAGCACAAGATTGGATAAAAACCCTAATTGGACATGAATTATCCTAGGGAGGAAGAAAATGACCTATTTGTTCATCCAATGACACAAAAACACCAATTGGATGCACACGATTGGTTAGAAACCCTAATTGGACAAGATAACGTGTAGGGAGGACGAAAATGACCTAAATGTTCATCCAATGACACAAAACACCTATTGGATGCACAAGATTGGTTAAAAACCCTAATTGGACAAGAAATTGCCTAGGGATGACGAAAATGACCTAAATGTTCATCCAATGACACAAAAACACCTATTGGATGCACAAGATTGGTTAAAAACCCTAATTGGACAAGAATTATCCCATAAAGGACGAAAATGACCTAATTGTTCGTCCAATGACACAAAAACACCAATTGGATGCACAAGATTGGTTAGAAACCCTAATTTGACAAGATAAAGTGTAGTGAGGACGAAAATAACCTAAATGTTCATCCAATGACACAAAACACCTATTGGATGCACAAGATTGGTTAAAAACCCTAATTGGACAAGAATTTACCTAGGGAGGACGAAAATGACCTAAACGTTCTTTCAATGACACAAAACCACCTATTGGATGCACAAGTTTGGTTAAAACCCTAATTGGAAAAGATTAAGTGTAGGGAGGACGAAAATGACCTAAATGTTCATCCAATGACACAAAAACACCTATTGGATGCACAAGATTGGTTAAAAACCCTAATTGGACAAGAATAAGTGTAGGGAGGACGAAAATGACCTAAATATTCATCCAATGACATAAAACACCTATTGGATGCACAAGATTGGTTAAAAACCCTAATTGGACAAGAATAAGTTTAGGGAGGAAGAAAATGACCTATTTGTTCATCCAATGACACAAAAACACCAATTGGATGCACACGATTCGATAGAAACCCTAATTGGACAAGATAAAGTGTAGGGAGGACGAGAATGACCTAAATTTTCATCCAATGACACAAAACACCTATTGGATGCACAAGATTATTTAAAAACCCTAATTGGACAAGATTAAGTGTAGGGAGGACGAAAATGACCGAAATATTCATCCAATGACATAAAACACCTATTGGATGCACAAGATTTGTTAAAAACCCTAATTGGACAAGAATTAGCCTAGGGAGGATGAAAATGACCTAATTGTTCATCCAATGACACAAAAACACCCATTGGATGTACAAGATTGGTTAAAAACCCTAATTGGACAAGATAAAGTGTTGGGAGGACAAAAAGGACCTAAATGTTCATCCAATGACACAAAACACCTATTTGATGCACAAGATTGGTTAAAAACCCTAATTGGACAAGAATTAGCCTAGGGAGGATGAAAATGACCTAAATGTTCATTCAATGACACAAAACACCTATTGGATGCACACGATTCGATAGAAACCCTAATTAGACAAGATAAAGTGTAGGGAGGACGAAAATGACCTAAATTTTCATCCAATGACACAAAACACCTATTGGATGCACAAGATTATTTAAAAACCCTAATTGGACAAGATTAAGTGTAGGGAGGACGAAAATGATGTAAATTTTCATCCAATGACACAAAACCACCTATTGGATGCACAAGTTTGGTTAAAAACCCTAATTGGAAAAGATTAAGTGTAGGGAGGACGAAAATGACCTAAATGTTCATCCAATGACACAAAAACACCTATTGGATGCACAAGATTGGTTAAAAACCCTAATTGGACAAGAATAAGTGTAGGGAGGACGAAAATGACCTAAATATTCATCCAATGACATAAAAAACCTATTGGATGCACAAGATTGGTTAAAAACCCTAATTGGACAAGATTAAGTTTAGGGAGGACGAAAATGACCTAAATATTCATCCAATGACATAAAACACCTATTGGATGCACAAGATTGGTTAAAAACCCTAATTGGACAAGAATTTGACTAGGGAGGACAAAAATGCCCTAAATGTTCACACAATGACACAAAACACCTATTGGATGCACAAGATTGGTTAAAAACCCTAATTGGACAAGAATAAGTGTAGGGAGGACGAAAATGACCTAAATATTCATCCAATGACATAAAACACCTATTGGATGCACAAGATTGGTTAAAAACCCTAATTGGACAAGAATTTGTCTAGGGAGGACGAAAATGACCTAAATGTTCATCCAATGACACAAAACACCTATTGGATGCACAAGATTGGTTAAAAATCCAAATTGGACAAGATTAAGTGTAGGGAGGACGAAAATGACCTAAATATTCATCCAATGACACAAAACACCTATTGGATGCACAAGATTATTTAAAAACCCTAATTGGACAAGATTAAGTGTAGGGAGGACGAAAATGACCGAAATATTCATCCAATGACATAAAACACCTATTGGATGCACAAGATTTGTTAAAAACCCTAATTGGACAAGAATTAGCCAAGGGAGGGCGAAAATGACCTAATTGTTCATCCAATGACACAAAAACACCCATTGGATGTACAAGATTGGTTAAAAACCCTAATTGGACAAGATAAAGTGTTGGGAGGACAAAAAGGACCTAAATGTTCATCCAATGACACAAAACACCAATTTGATGCACAAGATTGGTTAAAAACCCTAATTGGACAAGAATTAGCCTAGGGAGGATGAAAATGACCTAAATGTTCATTCAATGACACAAAACACCTATTGGATCCACAAGATTGGTTAAAAATCCTAATTAGACATGAATTCTCCTAGGGAGGACGAAAATGACCTAATTGTTCATCCAATGACACAAAAACACCAATTGGATGCACACGATTGGTTAGAAACCCTAATTGGTCAAGATAAAGTGTAGGGAGGACGAAAACGACCTAAATGTTCATCCAATAATAGAAAACACCTATTGGATGCACAAGATTGGTTAAAAACCCTAATTGGACATGATTGAGTGTAGGGAGGACGAAAATGACCTAAATATTCAACCAATGACGCAAAAGACCTATTGGATGCACAAGATTGGTTAAAAACCCTAATTTGACAAGAATTAGCCTAGGGAGGACGAAAATGACCTAAATGTTCATCCAATGATACAAAAACACCAATTGGATGCACAAGTTTGGTTAAAAACCCTAATTGGAAAAGATAAAGTGTAGGGAGGACAAAAATAACCTAAATGTTCATCCAATGACACAAAAACACTTATTGGATGCACAAGATTGGTTAAAAACCCTAATTGGACAAGATTAAGTGTAGGGAGGACGAAATTGACCTAAATATTCATCCAATGACATAAAACACCTATTGGATGCACAAGATTGGTTAAAAACCCTAATTGGACATGAATTTGTCTAGGGAGGACAAAAATGACCTAAATGTTCACACAATGACATAATACACCTATTGGATGCACAAGATTGGTTAAAAACCCTAATTGGACAAGAATTAGCCTAGGGAGGATGAAAATGACCTAAATGTTCATTCAATGACACAAAACACCTATAAGATGCACAAGATTGGTTAAAAACCATAATTGGACTAGATTAAGTTTAGGGAGGAAGAAAATGACCTATTTGTTCATCCAATGACACAAAAACACCAATTGGATGCACACGATTGGTCAGAAACCCTAATTGGACAAGATAAAGTGTAGGGAGGACGAAAATGACCTAAATTTTCATTCAACGACACAACACCTATTGGATGCACAAGATTAGTTAAAACCCCTAATTGGACAAGATTAAGTGTAGGGAGGACGAAAATGACCTAAATATTCATCCAATGACATAAAACACCTATTGGATGCACAAGATTGGTTAAAAACCCTAATTGGACAAGAATTTGTCTAGGGAGGACGAAAATGACCTAAATGTTCACACAATGACATAAAACACCTATTGGATGCACAAGATTTGTTAAAAACCCTAATTGGACAAGAATAAGTGTAGGGAGGACGAAAATGACCTAAATATTCATCCAATGACATAAAACACCTATTGGATGCACAAGATTGGTTAAAAACCCTAATTGGACAAGAATAAGTTTAGGGAGGAAGAAAATGACCTATTTGTTCATCCAATGACACAAAAACACCAATTGGATGCACACGATTGGATAGAAACCCTAATTGGACAAGATAAAGTGTAGGGAGGACGAAAATGACCTAAATATTCATCCAATGACATAAAACACCTATTGGATGCACAAGATTGGTTAAAAACCCTAATTGGACAAGAATTAGCCTAGGGAGGACGAAAATGACCTAATTGTTCATCCAATGACACAAAAACACCTATTGGATGCACAAGATTGGTTAGAAACCCTAATTGGACAAGATTAACTGTAGGGAGGACGAAAATGACCTAAATGTTCATCCAATGACACAAAACACCTATTGGATGCACAAGATTGGTTAAAAACCCTAATTGGACAAGAATTAGCCTAGGGAGGACGAAAATGACCTAATTGTTCATCCAATGACACAAAAACACCTCTTGGATGCACAAGATTGGTTAGAAACCCTAATTGGACAAGATTAAGTGTAGGGAGGACGAAAATGACCTAAATGTTCATCCAATGACACAAAACACCTATTGGATGCACAAGATTGGTTAAAAACCCTAATTGGACAAGATTAAGTTTAGGGAGGACGAAAATGACCTAAATGTTCATCCAATGACACAAAAAACCTGTTGGAAGTACAAGATTGGTTAGAAACCCAAATTGGACAAGAATTAGCCTAGGGAGGACGAAAATGACCTAAATGTTCATCCAATGACACAAAACACCTATTGGATGCACAAGATTGCTTAAAAATCCTAATTGGACAAGAATTAGCCTAGGGAGGACGAAAATGACCTAATTGTTCATCCATTGACACAAAAAAACCTATTGGATGCACATGGTTGGTTAGAAACCCTAATTGGACAAGATTAAGTTTAGGGAGGACGAAAATGACCTAAATATTCATCCAATGACACAAAACACCTATTGGATGCACAAGATTGGTTAAAAACCCTAATTGGACAAGAATAAGCCTAGGGAGAACGAAAATGACCTAAATTTTCATCCATTTACACAAAACACCTATTGGATGCACAAGATTGGTTAAAAACCCTAATTGGACAAGAATTAGCCTAGGGAGGACGAAAATGACCTAATTATTCATCCAATGATACAAAAACACCTATTGGATGCACAATATTGGTTAGAAACCCTAATTGGACAAGATTAAGTTTAGGGAGGAGGAAAATGACCTAAAATGTTCATCCAATGACACAAAACACCTATTGGATGCACAAGATTGGTTAAAAACCCTAATTGGACAAGAATTAGCCTAGGGAGGACGAAAATGACCTAATTGTGCATCCAATGACACATAAAAACCTATTGGATGCACATGATTGGTTAGAAACCCTAATTGGACAAGATTAAGTTTAGGGAGGACGAAAATGACCTAAATGTTCATCCAATGACACAAAACACCTATTGGATGCACAAGATTGGTTAAAAACCCTAATTGGACAAGATTATGTTTAGGGAGGACGAAAATGACCTAAATGTTCATCCAATGACACAAAAAACCTGTTGGAAGTACAAGATTGGTTAGAAACCCAAATTGGACAAGAATTAGCCTAGGGAGGACGAAAATGACCTAAATGTTCATCCAATGACACAAAACACCTATTGGATGCACAAGATTGCTTAAAAATCCTAATTGGACAAGAATTAGCCTAGGGAGGACGAAAATGACCTAATTGTTCATCCAATGACACAAAAAAACCTATTGGATGCACATGATTGGTTAGAAACCCTAATTGGACAAGATTAAGTTTAGGAAGGACGAAAATGACCTAAATATTCATCCAATGACACAAAACACCTATTGGATGCACAAGATTGGTTAAAAACCCTAATTGGACAAGAATAAGCCTAGGGAGAACGAAAATGACCTAAATTTTCATCCATTGACACAAAACACCTATTGGATGCACAAGATTGGTTAAAAACCCTAATTGGACAAGAATTTGGCTAGGGAGGACGAAAATGACCTAATTGTTCATCCAATGATACAAAAACACCTATTGGATGCACAAAATTGGTTAGAAACCCTAATTGGACAAGATTAAGTGTAGGGAGGACGAAAATGACCTAAATGTTCATCCAATGACACAAAAACACCTATTGGATGCACAAGATTGGTTAAAAACCCTAATTGGACAAGAATAAGTGTAGGGAGGACGAAAATGACCTAAATATTCATCCAATGACACAAAACACCTATTGGATGCACAAGATTGGTTAAAAACCCTAATTGGACAAGATTAAGTGTAGGGAGGACGAAAATGACCTAAATATTCATCCAATGACATAAAACACCTATTGGATGCACAAGATTGGTTAAAAACCCAAATTGGACAAGAATTTGTCTAGGGAGGACAAAAATGCCCTAAATGTTCACACAATGACACAAAACACCTATTGGATGCACAAGATTGGTTAAAAACCCTAATTGGACAAGAATAAGTGTAGGGAGGACGAAAATGACCTAAATATTCATCCAATGACATAAAACACGTACTGGATGCACAAGATTGGTTAAAAACCCTAATTGGAGAAGAATTTGTCTAGGGAGGACGAAAATGACCTAAATGTTCATCCAATGACACAAAACACCTATTGGATGCACAAGATTGGTTAAAAATCCAAATTGGACAAGATTAAGTGTAGGGAGGACGAAAATGACCTAAATATTCATCCAATGACATAAAACACCTATTGGATGCACAAGATTGGTTAAAAACCCTAATTGGACAAGAATTAGCCTAGGGAAGACGAAAATGACCTAATTGTTCGTCCAATGACACAAAAACACCCATTGGATGTACAAGATTGGTTAAAAATCATAATTGGACAAGATTAAGTGTTGGGAGGACAAAAATGACCTAAATGTTCATCCAATGACACAAAACACCTATTGGATGCACAAGATTGGTTAAAAACCCTAATTGGACAAGAATTAGCTTAGGGAGGACGAAAATGACCTAAAGGTTCATTCAATGACAAAAAACACCTATTGGATGCACAAGATTGGTTAAAAACCCTAATTGGACAAGAATAAGTTTAGGGAGGAAGAAAATGACCTATATGTTAATCCAATGACACAAAAACACGAATTGGTACACACGATTGGTCAGAAACCCTAATTGGACAAGATAAAGTGTAGGGAGGACGAAAATACCTAAATTTTCATTCAATGACATAAACCACCTATTGGATGCACAAGTTTGGTTAAAAACCCTAATTGGAAAAGATTAAGTGTAGGGAGGACGAAAATGACCTAAATGTTCATCCAATGACACAAAAACACCTATTGGATGCACAAGATTGGTTAAAAACCCTAATTGGACAAGAATAAGTGTAGGGAGGACGAAAATGACCTAAATATTCATCCAATGACATAAAACACCTATTGGATGCACAAGATTGGTTAAAAACCCTAATTGGACAAGATTAAGTGTAGGGAGGACGAAAATGACCTAAATATTCATCCAATGACATAAAACACCTATTGGATGCACAAGACCCTAATTGGACAAGATTAAGTGTAGGGAGGACGAAAATGACCTAAATATTCATCCAATGACATAAAACACCTATTGGATGCACAAGATTGGTTAAAAACCCTAATTGGACAAGATTAAGTGTAGGGAGGACGAAAATGACCTAAATATTCATCCAATGACATAAAACACCTATTGGATGCACAAGATTGGTTAAAAACCCTAATTGGACAAGAATTAGCCTAGGGAGGACGAAAATGACCTAATTGTTCATCCAATGACACAAACACACCTATTGGATGCACAAGATTGGTTAGAAACCCTAATTGGACAAGATTAAGTTTAGGGAGGACGAAAATGACCTAAATGTTCATCCAATGACACAAAAACACCAATTGGATGCACACGATTGGTTAGAAACCCTAATTGGACAAGATAAAGTGTAGGGACGACGAAAATGACCTAAATGTTCATCCAATGTCACAAAAACACCTATTGGATGCACAAGATTGGTTAAAAACCCTAATTGGACAAGATTAAGAGTAAGGAGGACGAAAATGACCTAAATTTTCATCCAATGACATAAAACACCTATTGGATGCACAAGATTGGTTAAAAACCCTAATTGGACAAGAATTAGCCTAGGGAGGACGAAAATGACCTAATTGTTCATCCAATGACACAAACACACCTATTGGATGCACAAGATTGGTTAGAAACCCTAATTGGACAAGATTATGTTTAGGGAGGACGAAAATGACCTAAATGTTCATCCAATGACACAAAAACACCAATTGGATGCACACGATTGGTTAGAAACCCTAATTGGACAAGATAAAGTGTAGGGAGGACGAAAATGACCTAAATGTTCATCCAATGACACAAAACACCTATTGGATGCACAAGATTGGTTAAAAACCGTAATTGGACAAAAATTAGCCAAAGGAGGACGAAAATGACCTAAATGTTCATTCAATGACACAAAACACCTATTTGAAGCACAAGATTGGATAAAAACCCTAATTGGACATGAATTATCGTAAGGAGGAAGAAAATGACCTATTTGTTCATCCAATGACACAAAAACACCAATTGGATGCACACGATTGGTTAGAAACCCTAATTGGACAAGATAACGTGTAGGGAGGACGAAAATGACCTAAATGTTCATCCAATGACACAAAACAACTATTGGATGCACAAGATTGGTTAAAAACCCTAATTGGACAAGAATTTGCCTAGGCATGACGAAAATGACTTTAATGTTCATCCAATGACACAAAAACACCTATTGGATGCACAAGATTGGTTAAAAACCCTAATTGGACAAGAATTATCCCATAAAGGACGAAAATGACCTAATTGTTCGTCCAATGACACAAAAACACCAATTGGATGCACAAGATTGGTTAGAAACCCTAATTTGACAAGATAAAGTGTAGCGAGGACGAAAATAACCTAAATGTTCATCCAATGACACAAAACACCTATTGGATGCATAAGATTGGTTAAAAACCCTAATTGGACAAGAATTTACCTAGGGAGGACGAAAATGACCTAAATGTTCATTCAATGACACAAAACACCTATTGGATCCACAAGATTGGTTAAAAATCCTAATTGGACATGAATTATCCTAGGGAGGACGAAAATGACCTAATTGTTCATCCAATGACACAAAAACACCAATTGGATGCACACGATTGGTTAGAAACCCTAATTGGTCAAGATAAAGTGTAGGGAGGACGAAAATGACCTAAATGTTCATCCAATGACAGAAAACACCTATTGGATGCACAAGATTGGTTAAAAACCCTAATTGGACATGATTGAGTGTAGGGAGGACGAAAATGACATAAATATTCAACCAATGACGCAAAAGACCTATTGGATGCACAAGATTGGTTAAAAACCCTAATTTGACAAGAATTAGCCTAGGGAGGAAGAAAATGACCTAATTGTTCATCCAATGATACAAAAACACCAATAAGATGCACAAGATTGGTTAAAAACCCTAATTGGACAGAAATTATCCTAAGGAGGACGAAAATGACCTAATTGTTCATCCAATGACACATAAACACCTATTGGATGCACATGTTTGGTTAAAAACCCTAATTGGAAAAGATAAAGTGTAGGGAGGACGAAAATGACCTAAATGTTCATCCAATGACACAAAACACCTATTGGATGCACAAGATTATTTAAAAACCCTAATTGGACAAGATTAAGTGTAGGGAGGACGAAAATGACCTAAATATTCATCCAATGACATAAAACACCTATTGGATGCACAAGATTGGTTAAAAACCCTAATTGGACAAGAATTAGCCTAGGGAGGACGAAAATGACCTAATTGTTCATCCAATGACACAAAAACACCCATTGGTTGTACAAGATTGGTTAAAAACCCTAATTGGACAAGATTAAGTGTTGGGAGGACAAAAATGACCTAAATGTTCATCCAATGACACAAAACACCTATTGGATGCACAAGATTGGTTAAAAACCCTAATTGGACAAGAATTAGCCTAGGGAGGACGAAAATGACCTAAATGTTCATTCAATGACACAAAACACCTATTGGATGCACAAGATTGGTTAAAAACCCTAATT
The DNA here is from genome assembly GCA_037974835.1 of Cicer judaicum. Lineage (NCBI taxonomy): Eukaryota > Viridiplantae > Streptophyta > Magnoliopsida > Fabales > Fabaceae > Cicer > Cicer judaicum. The sequence continues at coordinate 91,889 of JBBPBS010000288.1, read as the reverse complement.
GGACAAGATAAAGTGTAGGGAGGACAAAAATGACCTAAATGTTCATCCAATGACACAAAACGCCTATTGGATGCACAAGATTGGTTAAAAACCCTAATTGGACAAGATTAAGTGTAGGGAGGATGAAAATGACCTAAATATTCATCCAATGACATAAAACACCTATTGGATGCACAAGATTGGTTAAAAACCCTAATTGGACAAGATTAAGTGTAGGGAGGACGAAAATGACCTAAATATTCATCCAATGACATAAAACACCCATTGGATGCACAAGATTGGTTAAAAACACTAATTGGAAAAGAATTAGCCTAGGGAGGACGAAAATGACCTAATTGTTCATCCAATGGCACAAAAACACCTATTGGATGCACAAGATTGGTTAAAAACCATAATTGGACAAGATAAAGTGTAGGGAGGACAAAAATGACCTAAATGTTCATCCAATGACACAAAACGCCTGTTGGATGCACAAGATTGGTTAAAAACCGTAATTGGATAAGATTAAGTGTAGGGAGGACGAAAATGACCTAAATATTCATCCAATGACATAAAACACCTATTGGATGCACAAGATTGGTTAAAAACCCTAATTGGACAAGAATTAGCCTAGGGAGGACGAAAATGACCTAAATGTTCATTCAATGACACAAATCACCTATTGGATGCACAAGATTGGTTAAAAACCCTAATTGGACAAGATTAAGTTTAGGGAGGAAGAAAATGACCTATTTGTTCATCCAATGACACAAAAACACCAATTGGATGCACACGATTCGTTAGAAACCCTAATTGGACAAGATAAAGTGTAGGAAGGACGAAAATGACCTAAATATTCATCCAATGACATAAAACACCTATTGGATACACAAGATTGGTTAAAAACCCTAATTGGACAAGATTAAGTGTAGGGAGGACGAAAATAACCTTAATATTCATCCAATGACACAAAACACCTATTGGATGCACAAAATTGGTTAAAATCACTAATTAGAAAAGAATTAGCCTAGGGAGGACGAAAATGATCTAATTGTTCATCCAATGACACAAAAACACCCATTGGATGTACAAGATTGGTTAAAAACCCTAATTGGACAAGATAAAGTGTTGGGAGGACAAAAAGGACCTAAATGTTCATCCAATGACACAAAACACCTATTTGATGCACAAGATTGGTTAAAAACCCTAATTGGACAAGAATTAGCCTAGGGAGGATGAAAATGACCTAAATGTTCATTCAATGACACAAAACACCTATTGGATGCACACGATTGGTCAGAAACCCTAATTGGACAAGATAAAGTGTAGGGAGGACGAAAATGACCTAAATTTTCATTCAATGACACAAAACACCTATTGGATGCACAAGATTAGTTAAAAACCCTAATTGGACAAGATTAAGTGTAGGGAGGACGAAAATGACCTAAATATTCATCCAATGACATAAAACACCTATTGGATGCACAAGATTGGTTAAAAACCCTAATTGGACAAGAATTTGTCTAGGGAGGACGAAAATGACCTAAATGTTCACACAATGAAACAAAACACCTATTGGATGCACAAGATTGGTTAAAAACCCTAATTGGACAAGAATAGGTGTAGGGAGGACGAAAATGACCTAAATATTCATCCAATGACATAAAACACCTATTGGATGCACAAGATTGGTTAAAAACCCTAATTGGACAAGGTTAAGTGTAGGGAGGACGAAAATGACCTAAATATTCATCCAATGACATAAAACACCTATTGGATGCACAAGATTGGTTAAAAACCCTAATTGGACAAGAATAAGTGTAGGGAGGACGAAAATGACCTAAATATTCATCCAATGACATAAAACACCTATTGGATGCACAAGATTGGTTAAAAACCCTAATTGGACAAGAATAAGTTTAGGGAGGAAGAAAATGACCTATTTGTTCATCCAATGACACAAAAACACCAATTGGATGCACACGATTGGATAGAAACCCTAATTGGACAAGATAAAGTGTAGGGAGGACGAAAATGACCTAAATATTCATCCAATGACATAAAACACCTATTGGATGCACAAGATTGGTTAAAAACCCTAATTGGACAAGAATTAGCCTAGGGAGGACGAAAATGACCTAATTGTTCATCCAATGACACAAACACACCTATTGGATGCACAAGATTGGTTAAAAACCGTAATTGGACAAAAATTAGCCTAAGGAGGACGAAAATGACCTAAATGTTCATTCAATGACACAAAACACCTATTTGAAGCACAAGATTGGATAAAAACCCTAATTGGACATGAATTATCCTAGGGAGGAAGAAAATGACCTATTTGTTCATCCAATGACACAAAAACACCAATTGGATGCACACGATTGGTTAGAAACCCTAATTGGACAAGATAACGTGTAGGGAGGACGAAAATGACCTAAATGTTCATCCAATGACACAAAACACCTATTGGATGCACAAGATTGGTTAAAAACCCTAATTGGACAAGAATTTGCCAAGGGATGACGAAAATGACCTAAATGTTTATCCAATGACACAAAAACACCTATTGGATGCACAGGATTGGTTAAAGACCCTAATTGGTGAAGAATTATCCCATAAAGGACGAAAATGACCTAATTGTTCGTCCAATGACACAAAAACACCCATTGGATGTACAAGATTGGTTAAAAATCATAATTGGACAAGATTAAGTGTTGGGAGGACAAAAATGACCTAAATGTTCATCCAATGACACAAAACACCTATTGGATGCACAAGATTGGTTAAAAACCCTAATTGGACAAGAATTAGCTTAGGGAGGACGAAAATGACCTAAAGGTTCATTCAATGACAAAAAACACCTATTGGATGCACAAGATTGGTTAAAAACCCTAATTGGACAAGAATTAGCCTAGGGAGGACGAAAATGACCTAATTGTTCATCCAATGACACAAAAACACCCATTGGATGTACAAGATTGGTTAAAAACCCTAATTGGACAAGATAAAGTGTTGGGAGGACAAAAATGACCTAAATGTTCATCCAATGACATAAAACACCTATTGGTTGCACAAGATTGGTTAAAAACACTAATTGGACAACATTGAGTGTAGGGACGACGAAAATGACCTAAATATTCATCCAATGACGCAAAACACCTATTGGATGCACAAGATTGGTTAAAAACCCTAATTTGACAAGAATTAGCCTAGGGAGGACCAAAATGACCTAATTGTTCATCCAATGACACAAAAACACCAATTGGATGCACAAGATTGGTTAAAAAACCTAATTGGACAAGAATTATCCTAAGGAGGACGAAAATGATCTAATTGTTCATCCAATGACACACAAACACCTATTGGATGCACAAGTTTGGTTAAAAACCCTAATTGGAAAAGATAAAGTGTAGGGAGGACGAAAATGACCTAAATGTTCATCCAATGACACAAAAACACCTATTGGATGCACAAGTTTAGTTAAAAGCCCTAATTGGACAAGATTAAGTGTAGGGAGGACGAAAATAACCTAAATATTCATCCAATGACATAAAACACCTATTGGATGCACAAGATTGGTTAAAAACCCTAATTGGACAAGATTAAGTGTAGGGAGGACGAAAATGACCTAAATATTCATCCAATGACATAAAACACCTATTGGATGCACAAGATTGGTTAAAAACCCTAATTGGACAAGAATTTGTCTAGGGAGGACAAAAATGCCCTAAATGTTCACACAATGACACAAAACACCTATTGGATGCACAAGATTGGTTAAAAACCCTAATTGGACAAGAATAAGTGTAGGGAGGACGAAAATGACCTAAATATTCATCCAATGACATAAAACACGTACTGGATGCACAAGATTGGTTAAAAACCCTAATTGGAGAAGAATTTGTCTAGGGAGGACGAAAATGACCTAAATGTTCATCCAATGACACAAAACACCTATTGGATGCACAAGATTGGTTAAAAATCCAAATTGGACAAGATTAAGTGTAGGGAGGACGAAAATGACCTAAATATTCATCCAATGACATAAAACACCTATTGGATGCACAAGATTGGTTAAAAACCCTAATTGGACAAGAATTAGCCTAGGGAGGACGAAAATGACCTAATTGTTCATCCAATGACACAAAAAGACCCATTGGATGTACAAGATTGGTTAAAAACCCTAATTGGACAAGATAAAGTGTTGGGAGGACAAAAAGGACCTAAATGTTCATCCAATGACTCAAAACACCTATTTGATGCACAAGATTGGTTAAAAACCCTAATTGGACAAGAATTAGCCTAGGGAGGATGAAAATGGCCTAAATGTTCATTCAATGACACAAAACACCTATTGGATGCACAAGATTGGTTAAAAACCCTAATTGGACAAGATTAAGTTTAGGGAGGAGGAAAATGACCTATATGTTAATCCAATAACACAAAAACACCAATTGGTACACACGATTGGTCAGAAACCCTAATTGGACAAGATAAAGTGTAGGGAGGACGAAAATGACCTAAATTTTCATCCAATGACACAAAACCACCTATTGGATGCACAAGTTTGGTTAAAAACCCTAATTGGAAAAGATTAAGTGTAGGGAGGACGAAAATGACCTAAATGTTTATCCAATGTCACAAAAACACCTATTGGATGCACAAGATTGGTTAAAAACCCTAATTGGACAAGAATAAGTGTAGGGAGGACGAAAATGACCTAAATATTGATCCAATGACATAAAACACCTATTGGATGCACAAGATTGGTTAAAAACCCTAATTGGACAAGAATTTGTCTAGGGAGGACGAAAATGACCTAAATGTTCATCCAATGACACAAAACACCTATTGGATGCAAAAGATTGGTTAAAAATCCAAATTGGACAAGATTAAGTGTAGGGAGGACGAAAATGACCTAAATATTCATCCAATGACATAAAACACCTATTGGCTGCACAAGATTGGTTAAATCCCTAATTGGACAAGAATTAGCCTAGGGAGGACGAAAATGACCTAATTGTTCATCCAATGACACAAACACACCTATTGGATGCACAAGATTGGTTAAAAACCGTAATTGGACAAAAATTAGCCTAAGGAGGACGAAAATGACCTAAATGTTCATTCAATGACACAAAACACCTATTTGAAGCACAAGATTGGATAAAAACCCTAATTGGACATGAATTATCCTAGGGAGGAAGAAAATGACCTATTTGTTCATCCAATGACACAAAAACACCAATTGGATGCACACGATTGGTTAGAAACCCTAATTGGACAAGATAAAGTGTAGGGAGGACGAAAATGACCTAAATGTTCATCCAATGACACAAAACACCTATTGGATGCACAAGATTGGTTAAAAACCCTAATTGGACAAGAATTTGCCTAGGGAGGACGAAAATGACCTTATTGTTCATTCAATGACACAAAACACCTATTGGATCCACAAGATTGGTTAAAAATCCTAATTGGACATGAATTATCCTAGGGAGGACGAAAATGGCCTAATTGTTCATCCAATGATACAAAAACACCAATTGGATGCACACGATTGGGTAGAAACCCTAATTGGAAAAGATATAGTGTAGGGAGGACGAAAATGACCTAAATGTTCATCCAATGACACAAAAACACCTATTGGATGCACAAGATTGGTTAAAAACCCTAATTGGACAAGATTAAGAGTAGGGAGGATGAAAATGACCTAAATATTCATCCAATGACATAAAACACCTATTGGATGCACAAGATTGGTTAAAAACCCTAATTGGACAAGATTAAGTGTAGGGAGGACGAAAATGACCTAAATATTCATCCAATGACATAAAACACCTATTGGATGCACAAGACCCTAATTGGACAAGATTAAGTGTAGGGAGGACGAAAATGACCTAAATATTCATCCAATGACATAAAACACCTATTGGATGCACAAGATTGGTTAAAAACCCTAATTGGACAAGATTAAGTGTAGGGAGGACGAAAATGACCTAAATATTCATCCAATGACATAAAACACCTATTGGATGCACAAGATTGGTTAAAAACCCTAATTGGACAAGAATTAGCCTAGGGAGGACGAAAATGACCTAATTGTTCATCCAATGACACAAACACACCTATTGGATGCACAAGATTGGTTAAAAACCGTAATTGGACAAAAATTAGCCTAAGGAGGACGAAAATGACCTAAATGTTCAATCAATGACACAAAACACCTATTTGAAGCACAAGATTGGATAAAAACCCTAATTGGACATAAATTATCCTAGGGAGGAAGAAAATGACCTATTTGTTCATCCAATGACACAAAAACACCAATTGGATGCACACGATTGGTTAGAAACCCTAATTGGACAAGATAACGTGTAGGGAGGACGAAAATGACCTAAATGTTCATCCAATGACACAAAACACCTATTGGATGCACAAGATTGGTTAAAAACCCTAATTGGACAAGAATTTGCCTAGGGATGACGAAAATGACCTAAATGTTCATCCAATGACACAAAAACGCCTATTGGATGCACAAGATTTGTTAAAAACCCTAATTGGACAAGAATTATCCCATAAAGGACGAAAATGACCTAATTGTTCGTCCAATGACACAAAAACACCAATTGGATGCACAAGATTGGTTAGAAACCCTAATTTGACAAGATAAAGTGTAGCGAGGACGAAAATAACCTAAATGTTCATCCAATGACACAAAACACCTATTGGATGCACAAGATTGGTTAAAAACCCTAATTGGACAAGAATTTACCTAGGGAGGACGAAAATGAGCTAAACGTTCATTCAATGACACAAAACACCTATTTGAAGCACAAGATTGGATAAAAACGCTAATTGGAAAAGATTAATTGTAGGGAGGACGAAAATGACCTAAATGTTCATCCAATGACACAAAAACACCAATTGGATGAACAAGATTGGTTAAAAACCCTAATTGGACAAGAATAAGTGTAGGGAGGACGAAAATGACCTAAGTATTCATCCAATGACATAAAACACCTATTGGATGCGCAAGATTGGTTAAAAACCCTAATTGGACAAGAATAAGTTTAGGGAGGAAGAAAATGACCTATTTGTTCATCCAATGACACAAAAACACCAATTGGATGCACACGATTGGATAGAAACCCTAATTGGACAAGATAAAGTGTAGGGAGGACGAAAATGACCTAAATTTTCATCCAATGACACAAAACACCTATTGGATGCACAAGATTATTTAAAAACCCTAATTGGACAAGATTAAGTGTAGGGAGGACGAAAATGACCTAAATATTCATCCAATGACATAAAACACCTATTGGATGCACAAGATTAGTTAAAAACCCTAATTGGAAAAGATTAAGTGTAGGGAGGACGAAAATGACCTAAATGTTCATCCAATGACACAAAAACACCTATTGGATGCACAAGATTGGTTAAAAACCCTAATTGGACAAGAATTATCCCATAAAGGACGAAAATGACCTAATTGTTCGTCCAATGACACAAAAACACCAATTGGATGCACAAGATTGGTTAGAAACCCTAATTTGACAAGATAAAGTGTAGCGAGGACGAAAATAACCTAAATGTTCATCCAATGACACAAAACACCTATTGGATGCACAAGATTGGTTAAAAACCCTAATTGGACAAGAATTTACCTAGGGAGGACGAAAATGACCTAAACGTTCATTCAATGACACAAAACCACCTATTGGATGCACAAGTTTGGTTAAAAACCCTAATTGGAAAAGATTAATTGTAGGGAGGACGAAAATGACCTAAATATTCATCTAATGACATAAAACACCTATTGGATGCACAAGATTGGTTAAAAACCCTAATTGGATAAGATTAAGTTTAGGGAGGAAGAAAATGACCTATATGTTAATCCAATGACACAAAAACACGAATTGGTACACACGATTGGTCAGAAACCCTAATTGGAGAAGATAAAGTGTAGGGAGGACGAAAATACCAAAATTTTCATCCAATGACACAAAACCACCAATTGGATGCACAAGTTTGGTTAAAAACCCTAATTGGAAAAGATTAAGTGTAGGGAGGACGAAAATGACCTAAATGTTCATCCAATGACACAAAAACACCTATTGGATGCACAAGATTGGTTAAAAACCCTAATTGGACAATAATAAGTGTAGGGAGGACGAAAATGACCTAAATATTCATCCAATGACATAAAACACCTATTGGATGCACAAGATTGGTTAAAAACCCTAATTGGACAAGAATAAGTTTAGGGAGGAAGAAAATGACCTGTTTGTTCATCCAATGACACAAAAACACCAATTGGATGCACACGATTGGATAGAAACCCTAATTAGACAAGATAAAGTGTAGGGAGGACGAAAATGACCTAAATTTTCATCCAATGACACAAAACACCTATTGGATGCACAAGATTATTTAAAAACCCTAATTGGACAAGATTAAGTGTAGGGAGGACGAAAATGACCTAAATATTCATCCAATGACATAAAACACCTATTGGATGCACAAGATTGGTTAAAAACCCTAATTGGACAAGAATTAGCCTAGGGAGGACGAAAATGACCTAATTGTTCATCCAATGACACAAAAACACCCATTGGATGTACAAGATTGGTTAAAAACCCTAATTGGACAAGATAAAGTGTTGGGAGGACAAAAAGGACCTAAATGTTCATCCAATGACACAAAACACCTATTTGATGCACAAGATTGGTTAAAAACCCTAATTGGACAAGAATAAGTGTAGGGAGGACGAAAATGACCTAAATATTCATCCAATGACATAAAACACGTATTGTATGCACAAGATTGGTTAAAAACCCTAATTGGACAAGAATTTGTCTAGGGAGGACGAAAATGACCTAAATGTTCATCCAATGACACAAAACACCTATTGGATGCACAAGATTGGTTAAAAATCCAAATTGGACAAGATTAAGTGTAGGGAGGACGAAAATGACCTAAATATTCATCCAATGACATAAAACACCTATTGGATGCACAAGATTGGTTAAAAACCCTAATTGGACAAGAATTAGCCTAGGGAGGACGAAAATGACCTAATTGTTCATCCAATGACACAAAAAGACCCATTGGATGTACAAGATTGGTTAAAAACCCTAATTGGACAAGATAAAGTGTTGGGAGGACAAAAAGGACCTAAATGTTCATCCAATGACTCAAAACACCTATTTGATGCACAAGATTGGTTAAAAACCCTAATTGGACAAGAATTAGCCTAGGGAGGATGAAAATGACCTAAATGTTCATTCAATGACACAAAACACCTATTGGATGCACAAGATTGGTTAAAAACCCTAATTGGACAAGATTAAGTTTAGGGAGGAAGAAAATGACCTATATGTTAATCCAATAACACAAAAACACCAATTGGTACACACGATTGGTCAGAAACCCTAATTGGACAAGATAAAGTGTAGGGAGGACGAAAATGACCTAAATTTTCATCCAATGACACAAAACCACCTATTGGATGCACAAGTTTGGTTAAAAACCCTAATTGGAAAAGATTAAGTGTAGGGAGGACGAAAATGACCTAAATGTTTATCCAATGTCACAAAAACACCTATTGGATGCACAAGATTGGTTAAAAACCCTAATTGGACAAGAATAAGTGTAGGGAGGACGAAAATGACCTAAATATTGATCCAATGACATAAAACACCTATTGGATGCACAAGATTGGTTAAAAACCCTAATTGGACAAGAATTTGTCTAGGGAGGACGAAAATGACCTAAATGTTCATCCAATGACACAAAACACCTATTGGATGCAAAAGATTGGTTAAAAATCCAAATTGGACAAGATTAAGTGTAGGGAGGACGAAAATGACCTAAATATTCATCCAATGACATAAAACACCTATTGGCTGCACAAGATTGGTTAAATCCCTAATTGGACAAGAATTAGCCTAGGGAGGACGAAAATGACCTAATTGTTCATCCAATGACACAAACACACCTATTGGATGCACAAGATTGGTTAAAAACCGTAATTGGACAAAAATTAGCCTAAGGAGGACGAAAATGACCTAAATGTTAATTCAATGACACAAAACACCTATTTGAAGTACAAGATTGGATAAAAACCCTAATTGGACATGAATTATCCTAGGGAGGAAGAAAATGACCTATTTGTTCATCCAATGACACAAAAACCCCAATTGGATGCACACGATAGGTCAGAAACCCTAATTGGACAAGATAAAGTGTAGGGAGGACGCAAATGACCTAAATTTTCATTCAATGAAACAAAACACCTACTGGATGCACAAGATTAGTTAAAACCCCTAATTGGACAAGATTAAGTGTAGGGAGGACGAAATTGACCTAAATGTTCATCCAATGACAGAAAACACCTATTGGATGCACAAGATTGGTTAAAAACCCTAATTGGACAAGAATTATCCCATAAAGGACGAAAATGACCTAATTGTTCGTCCAATGACACAAAAACACCAATTGGATGCACAAGATGGGTTAGAAACCCTAATTTGAGAAGATAAAGTGTAGCGAGGACGAAAATAACCTAAATGTTCATCCAATGACACAAAACACCTATTGGATGAACAAGATTGGTTAAAAACCCTAATTGGACAAGAATTTACCTAGGGAGGACGAAAATGACCTAAACGTTCATTCAATGACACAAAACCACCTATTGGATGCACAAGTTTGGTTAAAAACCCTAATTGGAAAAAATTAAGTGTAGGGAGGACAAAAATGACCTAAATGTTCATCCAATGACACAAAAACACCTATTGGATGCACAAGATTGGTTAAAAACCCTAATTGGACAAGAATAAGTGTAGGGAGGACGCAAATGACCTAAATATTCATCCAATGACATAAAACACCTATTGGATGCACAAGATTGGTTAAAAACCCTAATTGGACAAGAATAAGTTTAGGGAGGATGAAAATGACCTATTTGTTCATCCAATGAAACAAAAACACCAATTGGATGCACACGATTGGATAGAAACCCTAATTGGACAACATAAAGTGTAGGGAGGACGAAAATGACCTAAATTTTCATCCAATGAAACAAAACACCTATCGGATGCACAAGATTATTTAAAAACCCTAATTGGACAAGATTAAGTGTAGGGAGGACGAAAATGACCTAAATATTCATCCAATGACATAAAACACCTATTGGATGCACAAGATTGGTTAAAAACCCTAATTGGACAAGAATTAGCCTAGGGAGGACGAAAATGACCTAATTGTTCATCCAATGACACAAAAACACCCATTGGATGTACAAGATTGGTTAAAAACCCTAATTGGACAAGATAAAGTGTTGGGAGGACAAAAAGGACCTAAATGTTCATCCAATGACACAAAACACCTATTTGATGCACAAGATTGGTTAAAAACCCTAATTGGACAAGAATAAGTGTAGGGAGGACGAAAATGACCTAAATATTCATCCAATGACATAAAACACGTATTGTATGCACAAGATTGGTTAAAAACCCTAATTGGACAAGAATTTGTCTAGGGAGGACGAAAATGACCTAAATGTTCATCCAATGACACAAAACACCTATTGGATGCACAAGATTGGTTAAAAATCCAAATTGGACAAGATTAAGTGTAGGGAGGACGAAAATGACCTAAATATTCATCCAATGACATAAAACACCTATTGGATGCACAAGATTGGTTAAAAACCCTAATTGGACAAGAATTAGCCTAGGGAGGACGAAAATGACCTAATTGTTCATCCAATGACACAAACACACCTATTGGATGCACAAGATTGGTTAAAAACCGTAATTGGACAAAAATTAGCCTAAGGAGGACGAAAATGACCTAAATGTTCATTCAATGACACAAAACACCTATTTGAAGCACAAGATTGGATAAAAACCCTAATTGGACATGAATTATCCTAGGGAGGAAGAAAATGACCTATTTGTTCATCCAATGACACAAAAACACCAATTGGATGCACACGATTGGTTAGAAACCCTAATTGGAAAACATATAGTGTAGGGAGGACGAAAATGACCTAAATATTCATCCAATGACATAAAACACCTATTGGATGCACAAGATTGGTTAAAAACCCTAATTGGACAAGATTAAGTTTAGGCAGGAAGAAAATGACCTATTTGTTCATCCAATGACACAAAAACACCAATTGGATGCACACGATTGGTCAGAAACCCTAATAGGACAAGATATAGTGTAGGGAGGACGAAAATGACCTAAATGTTCATCCAATGACATAAAACACGTATTGTATGCACAAGATTGGTTAAAAACCCTAATTGGACAAGAATTATCCCATAAAGGACGAAAATGACCTAATTGTTCGTCCAATGACACAAAAACACCAATTGGATGCACAAGATTGGTTAGAAACCCTAATTTGACAAGATAAAGTGTAGTGAGGACGAAAATAACCTAAATGTTCATCCAATGACACAAAACACCTATTGGATGCACAAGATTGGTTAAAAACCCTAATTGGACAAGAATTTACCTAGGGAGGACGAAAATGACCTAAACGTTCATTCAATGACACAAAACCACCTATTGGATGCACAAGTTTGGTTAAAAACCCTAATTGGAAAAGATTAAGTGTAGGGAGGACGAAAATGACCTAAATGTTCATCCAATGACACAAAAACACCTATTGGATGCACAAGATTGGTTAAAAACCCTAATTGGACAAGAATAAGTGTAGGGAGGACGAAAATGACCTAAATATTCATCCAATGACACAAAACACCTATTGGATGCACAAGATTGGTTAAAAACCCTAATTGGACAAGATTAAGTGTAGGGAGGACGAAAATGACCTAAATATTCATCCAATGACATAAAACACCTATTGGATGCACAAGATTGGTTAAAATCCCTAATTGGACAAGATTTAGTGTAGGGAGGACGAAAATGACCTAAATATTCATCCAATGACATAAAACACCTATTGGATGCACAAGATTGGTTAAAAACCCTAATTGGACAAGAATTAGCCTTGGGAGGACGAAAATGACCTAATTGTTCATCCAATGACACAAACACACCTATTGGATGCACAAGATTGGTTAGAAACCCTAATTGGACAAGATTAAGTTTAGGGAGGACGAAAATGACCTAAATGTTCATCCAATGACACAAAAACACCAATTGGATGCACACGATTGGTTAGAAACCCTAATTGGACAAGATTAAGTGTAGGGAGGACGAAAATGACCTAAATATTCATCCAATGACATAAAACACCTATTGGATGCACAACATTGGTTAAAAACCCTAATTGGACAAGATTAAGTGTAGGGAGGACGAAAATGACCTAAATATTCATCCAATGACACAAAACACCTATTGGATGCACAAGATTGGTTAAAAACCCTAATTGGACAAGATTAAGTGTAGGGAGGACGAAAATGACCTAAATATTCATCCAATGACATAAAACACCTATTGGATGCACAACATTGGTTAAAAACCCTAATTGGACAAGATTAAGTGTAGGGAGGACGAAAATGACCTAAATATTCATCCAATTACATAAAACACCTATTGGATGCACAAGATTGGTTAAAAACCCTAATTGGACAAGAATTTGTCGAGGGAGGACGAAAATGACCTAAATGTTCATCCAATGACACAAAACACCTATTGGATGCACAAGATTGGTTAAAAACCCTAATTGGACAAGATTAAGTGTAGGGAGGACGAAAATGACCTAAATATTCATCCAATGACATAAAACACCTATTGGATGCACAAGATTGGTTAAAAACCCTAATTGGACAAGAATTAGCCTAGGGAGGATGAAAATGACCTAATTGTTCATCCAATGACACAAAAACATCCATTGGATGTACAAGATTGGTTAAAAACCCTAATTGGACAAGAGTAAGTGTAGGGAGGACGAAAATGACCTAAATATTCATCCAATGACATAAAACACCTATTGGATGCACAAGATTGGTTAAAAACCCTAATTGGACAAGATTAAGTGTAGGGAGGACGAAAATGACCTAAATATTCATCCAATGACATAAAACACCTATTGGATGCACAAGACCCTAATTGGACAAGATTAAGTGTAGGGAGGACGAAAATGACCTAAATATTCATCCAATGACATAAAACACCTATTGGATGCACAAGATTGGTTAAAAACCCTAATTGGACAAGATTAAGTGTAGGGAGGACGAAAATGACCTAAATATTCATCCAATGACATAAAACACCTATTGGATGCACAAGATTGGTTAAAAACCCTAATTGGACAAGAATTAGCCTAGGGAGGACGAAAATGACCTAATTGTTCATCCAATGACACAAACACACCTATTGGATGCACAAGATTGGTTAGAAACCCTAATTGGACAAGATTAAGTTTAGGGAGGACGAAAATGACCTAAATGTTCATCCAATGACACAAAAACACCAATTGGATGCACACGATTGGTTAGAAACCCTAATTGGACAAGATAAAGTGTAGGGACGACGAAAATGACCTAAATGTTCATCCAATGTCACAAAAACACCTATTGGATGCACAAGATTGGTTAAAAACCCTAATTGGACAAGATTAAGAGTAAGGAGGACGAAAATGACCTAAATTTTCATCCAATGACATAAAACACCTATTGGATGCACAAGATTGGTTAAAAACCCTAATTGGACAAGAATTAGCCTAGGGAGGACGAAAATGACCTAATTGTTCATCCAATGACACAAACACACCTATTGGATGCACAAGATTGGTTAAAAACCGTAATTGGACAAAAATTAGCCTAAGGAGGACGAAAATGACCTAAATGTTCATTCAATGACACAAAACACCTATTTGAAGCACAAGATTGGATAAAAACCCTAATTGGACATGAATTATCCTAGGGAGGAAGAAAATGACCTATTTGTTCATCCAATGACACAAAAACACCAATTGGATGCACACGATTGGTTAGAAACCCTAATTGGACAAGATAACGTGTAGGGAGGACGAAAATGACCTAAATGTTCATCCAATGACACAAAACACCTATTGGATGCACAAGATTGGTTAAAAACCCTAATTGGACAAGAATTTGCCTAGGGATGACGAAAATGACCTAAATGTTCATCCAATGACACAAAAACACCTATTGGATCCACAAGATTGGTTAAAAATCCTAATTGGACATGAATTATCCTAGGGAGGACGAAAATGGCCTAATTGTTCATCCAATGATACAAAAACACCAATTGGATGCACACGATTGGGTAGAAACCCTAATTGGAAAACATATAGTGTAGGGAGGACGAAAATGACCTAAATATTCATCCAATGACATAAAACACCTATTGGATGCACAAGATTGGTTAAAAACCCTAATTGGACAAGATTAAGTTTAGGCAGGAAGAAAATGACCTATTTGTTCATCCAATGACACAAAAACACCAATTGGATGCACACGATTGGTCAGAAACCCTAATAGGACAAGATATAGTGTAGGGAGGACGAAAATGACCTAAATGTTCATCCAATGACATAAAACACGTATTGTATGCACAAGATTGGTTAAAAACCCTAATTGGACAAGAATTATCCCATAAAGGACGAAAATGACCTAATTGTTCGTCCAATGACACAAAAACACCAATTGGATGCACAAGATTGGTTAGAAACCCTAATTTGACAAGATAAAGTGTAGTGAGGACGAAAATAACCTAAATGTTCATCCAATGACACAAAACACCTATTGGATGCACAAGATTGGTTAAAAACCCTAATTGGACAAGAATTTACCTAGGGAGGACGAAAATGACCTAAACGTTCATTCAATGACACAATACCAACTATTGGATGCACAAGTTTGGTTAATAACCCTAATTGGAGAAGATTAAGTGTAGGGAGGACGAAAATGACCTAAATGTTCATCCAATGACACAAAAACACCTATTGGATGCACAAGATTGGTTAAAAACCCTAATTGGACAAGAATAAGTGTAGGGAGGACGAAAATGACCTAAATATTCATCCAATGACATAAAACACCTATTGGATGCACAAGATTGGTTAAAAACCCTAATTGGACAAAAATAAGTTTAGGGAGGAAGAAAATGACCTATTTGTTCATCCAATGACACAAAAACACCAATTGGATGCACACGATTGGATAGAAACCCTAATTGGACAAGATAAAGTGTAGGGAGGACGAAAATGACCTAAATTTTCATCCAATGACACAAAACACCTATTGGATGCACAAGATTATTTAAAAACCCTAATTGGACAAGATTAAGTGTAGGGAGGACGAAAATGACCGAAATATTCATCCAATGACATAAAACACCTATTGGATGCACAAGATTTGTTAAAAACCCTAATTGGACAAGAATTAGCCTAGGGAGGACGAAAATGACCTAATTGTTCATCCAATGACACAAAAACACCCATTGGATGTACAAGATTG
>JBBPBS010000288.1:37296-56903 GCA_037974835.1 Cicer judaicum | reverse complement strand
GTTCATCCAATGACACAAAAACACCAATTGGATGCACACGATTGGTCAGAAACCCTAATTGGACAAGATAAAGTGTAGGGAGGACGAAAATGACCTAAATTTTCATTCAATGACACAAAACACCTATTGGATGCATAAGATTAGTTAAAACCCCTAATTGGACAAGATTAAGTAGAGGGAGGACGAAAATGACTTAAATATTCATCCAATGACATAAAACACCTATTGGATGCACAAGATTGGTTAAAAACCCTAATTGGACAAGATTAAGTGTAGGGATGACAAAAATGACCTAAATGTTCACACAATGACATAAAACACCTATTGGATGCACAAGATTGGTTAAAAACCCTAATTGGACAAGAATTAGCCTAGGGAGGATGAAAATGACCTAAATATTCATCCAATGACATAAAACACCTATTGGATGCACAAGATTGGTTAAAAACCCTCATTGGACAAGAATTTGTCTAGGGAGGACGAAAATGACCTAAATGTTCATCCAATGACACAAAACACCTATTGGATGCACAAGATTGGTTAAAAATCCAAAGTGGACAAGGTTAAGTGTAGGGAGGACGAAAATGACCTAAATATTCATCCAATGACATAAAACACCTATTGGATGCACAAGATTGGTTAAAAACCCTAATTGGACAAGAATTAGCCTAGGGAGGACGAAAATGACCTAATTGTTCATCCAATGACACAAACACACCTATTGGATGCACAAGATTGGTTAGAAACCCTAATTGGACAAGATTATGTTTAGGGAGGACGAAAACGACCTAAATGTTCATCCAATGACACAAAAACACCAATTGGATGCACACCATTGGTTAGAAACCCTAATTGGACAAGATAAAGGGTAGGGAGGACGAAAATGACCTAAATGTTCATCCAATGACACAAAACACCTATTGGATGCAAAAGATTGGTTAAAAACCGTAATTGGACAAAAATTAGCTTAAGGAGGACGAAAATGACCTAAATGTTCATTCAATGACACAAAACACCTATTTGAAGCACAAGATTGGATAAAAACCCTAATTGGACATGAATTATCGTAGGGAGGAAGAAAATGACCTATTTGTTCATCCAATGACACAAAAACACCAATTGGATGCACACGATTGGTTAGAAACCCTAATTGGACAAGATAACGTGTAGGGAGGACGAAAATGACCTAAATGTTCATCCAATGACACAAAACACCTATTGGATGCACAAGATTGGTTAAAAACCCTAATTGGACAAGAATTATCCATAAAGGAAGAAAATGACCTAATTGTTCGTCCAATAACACAAAAACACCAATTGGATGCACAAGATTGGTTAGAAACCCTAATTTGACAAGATAAAGTGTAGCGAGGACGAAAATAACCTAAATGTTCATCCAATGACACAAAACACCTATTGGATGCATAAGATTGGTTAAAAACCCTAATTGGACAAGAATTTACCTAGGGAGGACGAAAATGACCTAAATGTTCATTCAATGACACAAAACACCTATTGGATCCACAAGATTGGTTAAAAATCCTAATTGGACATGAATTATCCTAGGGAGGACGAAAATGACCTAATTGTTCATCCAATGACACAAAAACACCAATTGGATGCACACGATTGGTTAGAAACCCTAATTGGTCAAGATAAAGTGTAGGGAGGACGAAAATGACCTAAATGTTCATCCAATGACAGAAAACACCTATTGGATGCACAAGATTGGTTAAAAACCCTAATTGGACATGATTGAGTGTAGGGAGGACGAAAATGACATAAATATTCAACCAATGACGCAAAAGACCTATTGGATGCACAGGATTGGTTAAAAACCCTAATTTGACAAGAATTAGCCTAGGGAGGAAGAAAATGACCTAATTGTTCATCCAATGATACAAAAACACCAATTGGATGCACAAGATTGGTTAAAAACCCTAATTGGACAGGAATTATCCTAAGGAGGACGAAAATGACCTAATTGTTCATCCAATGACACATAAACACCTATTGGATGCACAAGTTTGGTTAAAAACCCTAATTGGAAAAGATAAAGTGTAGGGAGGACGAAAATGACCTAAATGTTCATCCAATGACACAAAAACACTTATTGGATGCACAAGATTGGTTAAAAACCCTAATTGGACAAGATTAAGTGTAGGGAGGACGAAAATGACCTAAATATTCATCCAATGACATAAAACACCTATTGGATGCACAAGATTGGTTAAAAACCCTAATTGGACAAGAATTAGCCTAGGGAGGACGAAAATGACCTAATTGTTCATCCAATGACACAAAAACATCCATTGGATGTACAAGATTGGTTAAAAACCCTAATTCGACAAGATAAAGTGTTGGGATGACAAAAAGGTCCTAAATGTTCATCCAATGACACAAAACACCTATTGGATGCACAAGATTGGTTAAAAACCCTAATTGGACAAGAATTAGTCTAGGGAGGATGAAAATGACCTAAATGTTCATTCAATGACACAAAACACCTATTGGATGCACAAGATTGGTTAAAAACCCTAATTGGACTAGATTAAGTTTAGGGAGGAAGAAAATGACGTATTGGTTCATCCAATGACACAAAAACACCAATTGGATGCACACGATTGGTCAGAAACCCTAATTGGACAAGATAAAGTGTAGGGAGGACGAAAATGACCTAAATTTTCATTCAATGACACAAAACACCTATTGGATGCATAAGATTAGTTAAAACCCCTAATTGGACAAGATTAAGTAGAGGGAGGACGAAAATGACTTAAATATTCATCCAATGACATAAAACACCTATTGGATGCACAAGATTGGTTAAAAACCCTAATTGGACAAGATTAAGTGTAGGGATGACAAAAATGACCTAAATGTTCACACAATGACATAAAACACCTATTGGATGCACAAGATTGGTTAAAAACCCTAATTGGACAAGAATTAGCCTAGGGAGGATGAAAATGACCTAAATATTCATCCAATGACATAAAACACCTATTGGATGCACAAGATTGGTTAAAAACCCTCATTGGACAAGAATTTGTCTAGGGAGGACGAAAATGACCTAAATGTTCATCCAATGACACAAAACACCTATTGGATGCACAAGATTGGTTAAAAATCCAAAGTGGACAAGGTTAAGTGTAGGGAGGACGAAAATGACCTAAATATTCATCCAATGACATAAAACACCTATTGGATGCACAAGATTGGTTAAAAACCCTAATTGGACAAGAATTAGCCTAGGGAGGACGAAAATGACCTAATTGTTCATCCAATGACACAAACACACCTATTGGATGCACAAGATTGGTTAGAAACCCTAATTGGACAAGATTATGTTTAGGGAGGACGAAAACGACCTAAATGTTCATCCAATGACACAAAAACACCAATTGGATGCACACCATTGGTTAGAAACCCTAATTGGACAAGATAAAGGGTAGGGAGGACGAAAATGACCTAAATGTTCATCCAATGACACAAAACACCTATTGGATGCAAAAGATTGGTTAAAAACCGTAATTGGACAAAAATTAGCTTAAGGAGGACGAAAATGACCTAAATGTTCATTCAATGACACAAAACACCTATTTGAAGCACAAGATTGGATAAAAACCCTAATTGGACATGAATTATCGTAGGGAGGAAGAAAATGACCTATTTGTTCATCCAATGACACAAAAACACCAATTGGATGCACACGATTGGTTAGAAACCCTAATTGGACAAGATAACGTGTAGGGAGGACGAAAATGACCTAAATGTTCATCCAATGACACAAAACACCTATTGGATGCACAAGATTGGTTAAAAACCCTAATTGGACAAGAATTTGCCTAGGCATGACGAAAATGACTTAAATGTTCATCCAATGACACAAAAACACCTATTGGATGCACAAGATTGGTTAAAAACCCTAATTGGACAAGAATTATGCATAAAGGACGAAAATGACCTAATTGTTCGTCCAATGACACAAAAACACCAATTGGATGCACAAGATTGGTTAGAAACCCTAATTTGACAAGATAAAGTGTAGCGAGGACGAAAATAACCTAAATGTTCATCCAATGACACAAAACACCTATTGGATGCATAAGATTGGTTAAAAACCCTAATTGGACAAGAATTTACCTAGGGAGGACGAAAATGACCTAAATGTTCATTCAATGACACAAAACACCTATTGGATCCACAAGATTGGTTAAAAATCCTAATTGGACATGAATTATCCTACGGAGGACGAAAATGACCTAATTGTTCATCCAATGACACAAAAACACCAATTGGATGCACACGATTGGTTAGAAACCCTAATTGGTCAAGATAAAGTGTAGGGAGGACGAAAATGACCTAAATGTTCATCCAATGACAGAAAACACCTATTGGATGCACAAGATTGGTTAAAAACCCTAATTGGACATGATTGAGTGTAGGGAGGACGAAAATGACATAAATATTCAACCAATGACGCAAAAGACCTATTGGATGCACAAGATTGGTTAAAAACCGTAATTTGACAAGAATTAGCCTAGGGAGGAAGAAAATGACCTAATTGTTCATCCAATGATACAAAAACACCAATTGGATGCACAGGATTGGTTAAAAATCCTAATTGGACATGAATTATCCTAGGAAGGACGAAAATGACCTAATTGTTCATCCAATGACACATAAACACCTATTGGATGCACACGATTGGTTAGAAACCCTAATTGGAAAAGATAAAGTGTAGGGAGGATGAAAATGACCTAAATGTTCATCCAATGACACAAAAACACCTATTGGATCCACAAGATTGGTTAAAAATCCTAATTGGACATGAATTATCCTAGGGAAGACGAAAATGGCCTAATTGTTCATCCAATGATAAAAAAACACCAATTGGATGCACACGATTAGGTAGAAACCCTAATTGGAAAAGATATAGTGTAGGGAGGACGAAAATGACCTAAATATTCATCCAATGACATAAAACACCTATTGGATGCACAAGATTGGTTAAAAACCCTAATTGGACAAGATTATGTTTAGGCAGGAAGAAAATGACCTATTTGTTCATCCAATGACACAAAAACACCAATTGGATGCACACGATTGGTCAGAAACCCTAATTGGACAAGATAAAGTGTAGGGAGGACGAAAATGACCTAAATTTTCATTCAATGACACAAAACACCTATTGGATGCACAAGATTAGTTAAAACCCCTAATTGGACAAGATTAAGTGTAGGGAGGATGAAAATGACCTAAATATTCATCCAATGACATAAAACACCTATTGGATGCACAACATTGGTTAAAAACCCTAATTGGACAAGATTAAGTGTAGGAAGGACGAAAATGACCTAAATATTCATCCAATGACATAAAACACCTATTGGATGCACAAGATTGGTTAAAAACCCTAATTGGACAAGAATTTGTCTAGGGAGGATGAAAATGACCTAAATGTTCATTCAATGACACAAAACACATATTGGATGCACAAGATTTGTTAAAAACCCTAATTGGACAAGATTAAGTTTAGGGAGGAAGAAAATGACCTATTTGTTATTCCAATGACACAAAAACACCAATTGGATGCACACGATTGGTTAAAAACCCTAATTGGAAAAGATTAAGTGTAGGGAGGACGAAAATGACCTAAATTTTCATTCAATGACACAAAATACATATTGGATGCACAAGATTGGTTAAAACCCCTAATTGGACAAGATTAAGTGTAGGGAGGACGAAAATGACCTAAATATTCATCCAATGACATAAAACACCTATTGGATGCACAAGATTGGTTAAAAAACCTAATTGGACAAGATTAAGTGTAGGGAGGACGAAAATGACCTAAATATTCATCCAATGACATAAAACACCTATTGGATGCACAAGATTGGTTAAAAACCCTAATTGGACAAGAATTAGCCTAGGGAGGATGAAAATGACGTAATTGTTCATCCAATGACACAAAAACATCCATTGGATGTACAAGATTGGTTAAAAACCCTAATTGGACAAGAATTTGTCTAAGGAGGACGAAAATGACCTAAATGTTCATCCAATGACACAAAACACCTATTGGATGCACAAGATTGGTTAAAAATCCTAATTGGACAAGAATTATCCTAAGGAGGACGAAAAGGACCTAATTGTTCATCCAATGACACAAAAACACCTATTGGATGCACAAGTTTGGTTAAAAACCCTAATTGGAAAAGATAAAGTGTAGGGAGGACGAAAATGACCTAAATGTTCATCCAATGACACAAAAACACTTATTGGATGCACAAGATTGGTTAAAAACCCTAATTGGACAAGATTAAGTGTAGGGAGGACGAAAATGACCTAAATATTCATCCACTGACATAAAACACCTATTGGATGCACAAGATTGGTTAAAAACCCTAATTAGACAAGAATTAGCCAAGGGAGGATGAAAATGACCTAATTGTTCATCCAATGACACAAAAACATCCATTGGATGTACAAGATGGGTTAAAAACCCTAATTGGACAAGATAAAGTGTAGGGAGGACAAAAAAGACCTAAATATTCATCCAATGACACAAAACACCTATTGGATGCACAAGATTGGTTAAAAACCCTAATTGGACAAGATTAAGTTTAGGGAGGAAGAAAATGACCTATTTGTTCATCCAATGACACAAAAACACCAATTGGATGCACACGATTGGTCAGAAACCGTAATTGGACAAGATAAAGTGTAGGGAGGACGAAAATGACCTAAATTTTCATTCAATGACACAAAACACCTATTGGATGCACAACATTAGTTAAAACCCCTAATTGGACAAGATTAAGTGTAGGGAGGACGAAAATGACTTAAATATTCATCCAATGACATAAAACACCTATTGGATGCACAAGATTGGTTAAAAACCCTAATTGGACAAGATTAAGTGTAGGGAGGACGAAAATGACCTAAATATTCATCTAATGACATAAAACACCTATTGGATGCACAAGATTGGTTAAAAACCCTAATTGGACAAGAATTAGCCTAGGGAGGATGAAAATGACCTAAATGTTCATTCAACGACACAAAACACCTATTGGATGCACAAGATTGGTTAAAAACCCTAATTGGACAAGATTAAGTTTAGGGAGGAAGAAAATGACCTATTTGTTAATCCAATGACACAAAAACACCAATTGGATGCACACGATTGGTCAGAAACCCTAATTGGACAAGATAAAGTGTAGGGAGGTCGAAAATGACCTAAATTTTCATCCAATGACACAAAACCACCTATTGGATGCACAAGTTTGATTAAAAACCCTAATTGGAAAAGATTAAGTGTAGGGAGGACGAAAATGACCTAAATGTTCATCCAATGACACAAAAACACCTATTGGATGCACAAGATTGGTTAAAAACCCGAATTGGACAAGAATAAGTGTAGGGAGGACGAAAATGACCTAAATATTCATCCAATGACAGAAAACACCTATTGGATGCACAAGATTGGTTAAAAACCCTAATTGGACAAGATTAAGTGTAGGGAGGACGAAAATGACCTAAATTTTCATTCAATGACACAAAACACCTATTGGATGCACAAGATTAGTTAAAACCCCTAATTGGACAAGATTAAGTGTAGGGAGGACGAAAATGACCTAAATATTCATCCAATGACATAAATCACCTATTGGATGCACAAGATTGGTTAAAAACCCTAATTGGACAAGATTAAGTGTAGGGAGGACGAAAATGACCTAAATATTCATCCAATGACATAAAACACCTATTGGATGCACAAGATTGGTTAAAAACCCTAATTGGACAAGAATTTGCCTAGGGAGGACGAAAATGACCTTATTGTTCATTCAATGACACAAAACACCTATTGGATCCACAAGATTGGTTAAAAGTCCTAATTGGACATGAATTATCCTAGGGAGGACGAAAATGACCTAATTGTTCATCCAATGATACAAAAACACCAATTGGATGCACACGATTGGTTAGAAACCCTAATTGGAAAAGATAAAGTGTAGGGAGGACGAAAATGACCTAAATGTTCATCCAATGACACAAAAACACCTATTGGATCCACAAGATTGGTTAAAAATCCTAATTGGACATGAATTATCCTAGGGAGGACGAAAATGGCCTAATTGTTCATCCAATGATACAAAAACACCAATTGGATGCACACGATTGGGTAGAAACCCTAATTGGAAAAGATATAGTGTAGGGAGGACGAAAATGACCTAAATATTCATCCAATGACATAAAACACCTATTGGATGCACAAGATTGGTTAAAAACCCTAATTGGACAAGATTAAGTTTAGGCAGGAAGAAAATGACCTATTTGTTCATCCAATGACACAAAAACACCAATTGGATGCACACGATTGGTCAGAAACCCTAATAGGACAAGATATAGTGTAGGGAGGACGAAAATGACCTAAATGTTCATCCAATGACACAAAACACCTATTGGATGCACAAGATTAGTTAAAACCCCTAATTGGACAAGATTAAGTGTAGGGAGGACGAAAATGACCTAAATATTCATCCAATGACATAAAACACCTATTGGATGCACAAGATTGGTTAAAAATCCTAATTGGACAAGATTAAGTGTAGGAAGGACGAAAATGACCTAAATATTCATCCAATGACATAAAACACCTATTGGATGCACAACATTGGTTAAAAACCCTAATTGGACAACATTAAGTGTAGGAACGACGAAAATGACCTAAATATTTATCCAATGACATAAAACACCTATTGGATGCACAAGATTGGTTAAAAACCCTAATTGGAAAAGATTAAGTGTAGGGAGGACGAAAATGACCTAAATATTTATCCAATGACATAAAACACCTATTGGATGCACAAGATTGGTTAAAAAACCTAATTGGACAAGATTAAGTGTAGGGAGGACGAAAATGACCTAAATATTCATCCAATGACATAAAACACCTATTGGATGCACAAGATTGGTTAAAAACCCTAATTGGACAAGAATTAGCCTAGGGAGGATGAAAATGACGTAATTGTTCATCCAATGACACAAAAACATCCATTGGATATACAAGATTGGTTAAAAACCCTAATTGGACAAGAATTTGTCTAAGGAGGACGAAAATGACCTAAATGTTCATCCAATGACACAAAACACCTATTGGATGCACAAGATTGGTTAAAAATCCTAATTGGACAAGAATTATCCTAAGGAGGACGAAAAGGACCTAATTGTTCATCCAAAGACACAAAAACACCTATTGGATGCACAAGTTTGGTTAAAAACCCTAATTGGAAAAGATAAAGTGTAGGGAGGACGAAAATGACCTAAATGTTCATCCAATGACACAAAACACCTATTGGATGCACAAGATTGGTTAAAAACCCTAATTGGACAAGATTAAGTTTAGGGAGGAAGAAAATGACCTATTTGTTCATCCAATGACACAAAAACAGCAATTGGATGCACACGATTGGTCAGAAACCGTAATTGGACAAGATAAAGTGTAGGGAGGACGAAAATGACCTAAATTTTCATTCAATGACACAAAACACCTATTGGATGCACAAGATTAGTTATAACCCCTAATTGGACAAGATTAAGTGTAGGGAGGACGAAAATGACCTAAATATTCATCCAATGACATAAAACACCTATTGGATGCACAAGATTGGTTAAAAACCCTAATTGGACAAGAATTAGCCTAGGGAGGATGAAAATGACCTAAATGTTCATTCAATGACACAAAACACCTATTGGATGCACAAGATTTGTTAAAAACCCTAATTGGACAAGATTAAGTTTAGGGAGGAAGAAAATGACCTATTTGTTAATCCAATGACACAAAAACACCAATTGGATGCACACGATTGGTCAGAAACCCTAATTGGACAAGATAAAGTGTAGGGAGGTCGAAAATGACCTAAATTTTCATCCAATGACACAAAACCACCTATTGGATGCACAAGTTTGGTTAAAAACCCTAATTGGAAAAGATTAAGTGTAGGGAGGACGAAAATGACCTAAATGTTCATCCAATGACACAAAAACACCTATTGGATGCACAAGATTGGTTAAAAACCCGGATTGGACAAGAATAAGTGGAGGGAGGACGAAAATGACATAAATATTCATCCAATGACAGAAAACACCTATTGGATGCACAAGATTGGTTAAAAACCGTAATTGGACAAGATTAAGTGTAGGGAGGACGAAAATGACCTAAATTTTCATTCAATGACACAAAACACCTATTGGATCCACAAGATTAGTTAAAACCCCTAATTGGACAAGATTAAGTGTAGGGAGGACGAAAATGACCTAAATATTCATTCAATGACATAAAACACATATTGGATTCACAAGATTGGTTAAAAACCCTTATTGGACAAGAATTTGCCTAGGGAGGACGAAAATGACCTTATTGTTCATTCAATGACACAAAACACCTATTGGATCCACAAGATTGGTTAAAAATCCTAATTGGACATGAATTATCCTAGGGAGGACGAAAATGACCTAATTGTTCATCCAATGATACAAAAACACCAATTGGATGCACACGATTGGTTAGAAACCCTAATTGGAAAAGATAAAGTGTAGGGAGGACGAAAATGACCAAAATGTTCATCCAATGACACAAAAACACCTATTGGATCCACAAGATTGGTTAAAAATCCTAATTGGACATGAATTAACCTAGGGAGGACGAAAATGGCCTAATTGTTCATCCAATGATACAAAAACACCAATTGGATACACACTATTGGGTAGAAACCCTAATTGGAAAAGATATAGTGTAGGGAGGACGAAAATGACCTAAATATTCATCCAATGACATAAAACACCTATTGGATGCACAAGATTGGTTAAAAACCCTAATTGGACAAGATTAAGTTTAGGCAGGAAGAAAATGACCTATTTGTTCATCCAATGACACAAAAACACCAATTGGATGCACACGATTGGTCAGAAACCCTAATTGGACAAGATAAAGTGTAGGGAGGACGAAAATGACCTAAATTTTCATTCAATGACACAAAACACCTATTGGATGCACAAGATTAGTTAAAACCCCTAATTGGACAAGATTAAGTGTAGGGAGGACGAAAATGACCTAAATATTCATCCAATGACATAAAACACCTATTGGATGCACAAGATTGGTTAAAAACCCTAATTGGACAAGATTAAGTGTAGGGAGGACGAAAATGACCTAAATATTCATCTAATGACACAAAACACCTATTGGATGCACAAGATTGGTTAAAAACCCTAATTGGACAGAATTAGCCTAGGGAGGACGAAAATGACCTAAATGTTCATTCAATAACACAAAACACCTATTGGATGCACATGATTGGTCAAAAACCCTAATTGGACAAGAATTATCCTAGGGAGGACGAAAATGACCTAAATGTTCATCCAATGACACAAAACACCTATTGGATGCACAAGATTGGTTAAAAACCCTAATTGGACAAGATTAAGTGTAGGGAGGACGAAAATGACCTAAATGTTCATCCAATGACACAAAACACCTATTGGAAGCAAAAGATTGGTTAAAAACCCTAATTGGACAAGAATTAGCCTAGGGAGGACGAAAATGACCTAATTGTTCATCCAATGACACAAAAACACCTATCGGATGCACAAGATTGGTTAGAAACCCTAATTAGACAAGATTAAGTGTAGAGAGGACGAAAATGACCTAAATGTTCCTCCAATGACACAAACACCAATTGGATGAACAAGATTGGTTAAAAACCCTAATAGGACAAGATTAAATGTGGGGAGGACGAAAATGACCTAAATGTTCATCCAATGACACAAAACACCTATTGGATGCACAAGATTGGTTAAAAACCCTAATTGGATAAGAATTAGCCTAGGGAGGATGAAAATGACCTAAATGTTCCTCCAATGACACAAAACACCTATTGGATGCACAAGATTTGTTAAAAACCCTAATTGGACAAGAATTATCCTAGGGAGGACAAAAATGACCTAATTGTTCATCCAATGACACAAAAACACCAATTGGATGTACAAGATTGGTTAGAAACCCTAATTGGACAAGATAAAGTGTAGGGAGTGCGAAAATGACCTAAATGTTCATCCATTGACACAAAATACCTATTGGATGCACAAGATTGGTTAAAAACCCTAATTGGACAAGATTAAGTGTAGGGAGGACGAAAATGTCCTAAATATTCATCCAATGACACAAAACACCTATTGGATCCACAAGATTGGTTAAAAACCCTAATTGGACAAGATTAAGTGTAGGGAGGACGAAAATGACCTAAATGTTCATCCAATGACACAAAACACCTATTGGATGCACAAGATTGGTTAAAAACCCTAATTGGACAAGATTAAGAGTAGGGAGGACGAAAATGACCTAAATATTCATCCAATGACATAAAACACCTATTGGATGCACAAGATTGGTTAAAAACCCTAATTGGACAAGATTAAGTGTAGGGAGGACGAAAATGACCTAAATATTCATCCAATGACATAAAACACCTATTGGATGCAAAAGATTGGTTAAAAACCCTAATTGGACAAGATTAAGTGTAGGGAGGACGAAAATGACCTAAATATTCATCCAATCACATAAAACACCTATTGGATGCACAAGATTGGTTAAAAACCCTAATTGGACAAGATTAAGTGTAGGGAGGACGAAAATGACCTAAATATTCATCCAATGACATAAAACACCTATTGGATGCACAAGATTGGTTAAAAACCCTAATTGGACAAGATTAAGTGTAGGGAGGACGAAAATGACCTAAATATTCATTCAATGACACAAAACATCTATTGGATGCACAAGATTAGTTAATAACCCTAATTCGACAAGATTAAGTGTAGGGAGGACGAAAATGACCTAAATATTCATCCAATGACATAAAACACCTATTGGATGCACAAGATTGGTTAAAAACCCTAATTGGACAAGATTAAGTGTAGGGAGGACGAAAATGACCTAAATATTCATCTAATGACATAAAACACCTATTGGATGCACAAGATTGGTTAAAAACCCTAATTGGACAAGATTAAGTGTAGGGAGGAAGAAAATGACCTATTTGTTCATCCAATGACACAAAAACACCAATTGGATGCACACGATTCGTTAGAAACCCTAATTGGACAAGATAAAGTGTAGGGAGGACGAAAATGACCTAAATTTTCATCCAATGATACAAAACCACTATTGGATGCACAAGATTAGTTAAAAACCCTAATTGGACAAGATTAAGTGTAGGGAGGACGAAAATGACCTAAATATTCATCCAATGACATAAAACACCTATTGGATGCACAAGATTGGTTAAAAACCCTAATTGGACAAGAATTAGCCTAGGGAGGACGAAAATGACCTAATTGTTCATCCAATGACACAAAAACACCCATTGGATGCACAAGATTGGTTAAAAACCCTAATTGGACAAGATTAAGTGTAGGGAGGACGAAAATGACCTAAATATTCATCCAATGACATCAAACACCTATTGGATGCACAAGATTGGTTAAAAACCCTAATTGAACAAGAATTTGTTTAGGGAGGACGAAAATGACCTAAATATTCATCCAATGACATAAAACACCTATTGGATGCACAAGATTGGTTAAAAACCCTAATTGGACAAGATTAAGTGTAGGGAGGACGAAAATGACCTAAATATTCATCCAATGACATAAAACACCTATTGGATGCACAAGATTGGTTAAAAACCCTAATTGGACAAGATTAAGTGTAGGGAGGACGAAAATGACCTAAATATTCATCCAATGACATAAAACACCTATTGGATGCACAAGACCCTAATTGGACAAGATTAAGTGTAGGGAGGACGAAAATGACCTAAATATTCATCCAATGACATAAAACACCTATTGGATGCACAAGATTGGTTAGAAACCCTAATCGGACAAGATTAAGTTTAGGGAGGACGAAAATGACCTAAATGTTCATCCAATGACACAAAAACACCAATTGGATGCACACGATTGGTTAGAAACCCTAATTGGACAAGATAAAGTGTAGGGAGGACGAAAATGACCTAAATGTTCATCCGATGACCCAAAACACCTATTGGATGCACAAGATTGGTTAAAAACCCTAATTGGACAAGATTAAAAGTAGGGAGGACGAAAATGACCTAAATATTCATCCAATGACATAAAACACCTATTGGATGCACAAGATTGGTTAATAACCCTAATTGGACAAGATTAAGTGTAGGGAGGACGAAAATGACCTAAATATTCATCCAATGACATAAAACACCTATTGGATGCACAAGATTGGTTAAAAACCCTAATTGGACAAGATTAAGTGTAGGGAGGACGAAAATGACCTAAATATTCATCCAATGACATAAAACACCTATTGGATGCACAAGATTGGTTAAAAACCCTAATTGGACAAGAATTAGCATAGGGAGGACGAAAATGACTTAATTGTTCATCCAATGACACAAAAACACCCATTGGATGTACAAGATTGGTTAAAAACCCTAATTGGACAAGATAAAGTGTTGGGAGGACAAAAAGGACCTAAATGTTCATCCAATGACACAAAACACCTATTGGATGCACAAGATTGGTTAAAAACCCTAATTTGACAAGAATTAGCCTAGGGAGGACCAAAATGACCTAATTGTTCATTCAATGACACAAAACACCTATTGGATGCACAAGATTGGTTAAAAACCCTAATTGGACAAGATTAAGTTTAGGGAGGAAGAAAATGACCTAATTGTTCATCCAATGACACAAAAACACCAATTGGATGCACACGATTGGTTAGAAACCCTAATTGGACAAGATAAAGTGTAGCGAGGACGAAAATGACCTAAATGTTCATCCAATGACAAAAAACACCTATTGGATGCACAAGATTGGTTAAAACCCCTAATTGGACAAGATAAAGTGTAGCGAGGACGAAAATGACCTAAATATTCAACCAATGACGCAAAACATCTATTGGATGCACAAGATTGGTTAAAAACCCTAATTTGACAGGAATTAGCCTAGGGAGGACCAAAATAACCTAATTGTTCATCCAATGACACAAAAACGCCAATTGGATGCACAAGATTGGTTAAAAACCCTAATTGGACAAGAATTATCCTAAGGAGGACGAAAATGACCTAATTGTTCATCCAATGACACAAAAACACCTATTGGATGCACAAGTTTGGTTAAAAACCCTAATTGGAAAAGATAAAGTGTAGGGAGGATAAAAAGGACCTAAATGTTCATCCAATAACACAAAACACCTATTGGATGCACAAGATTGGTTAAAAACCCTAATTGGACAAGATTAAGTGTAGGGAGGACGAAAATGACCTAAATATTCATCCAATGACATAAAACACCTATTGGATGCACAAGATTGGTTAAAAACCCTAATTGGACAAGAATTAGCCTAGGGAGGATGAAAATGACGTAATTGTTCATCCAATGACACAAAAACATCCATAGGATATACAAGATTGGTTAAAAACCCTAATTGGACAAGAATTTGTCTAAGGAGGACGAAAATGACCTAAATGTTCATCCAATGACACAAAACACCTATTGGATGCACAAGATTGGTTAAAAATCCTAATTGGACAAGAATTATCCTAAGGAGGACGAAAAGGACCTAATTGTTCATCCAAAGACACAAAAACACCTATTGGATGCACAAGTTTGGTTAAAAACCCTAATTGGAAAAGATAAAGTGTAGGGAGGACGAAAATGACCTAAATGTTCATCCAATGACACAAAACACCTATTGGATGCACAAGATTGGTTAAAAACCCTAATTGGACAAGATTAAGTTTAGGGAGGAAGAAAATGACCTATTTGTTCATCCAATGACACAAAAACAGCAATTGGATGCACACGATTGGTCAGAAACCGTAATTGGACAAGATAAAGTGTAGGGAGGACGAAAATGACCTAAATTTTCATTCAATGACACAAAACACCTATTGGATGCACAAGATTAGTTATAACCCCTAATTGGACAAGATTAAGTGTAGGGAGGACGAAAATGACCTAAATATTCATCCAATGACATAAAACACCTATTGGATGCACAAGATTGGTTAAAAACCCTAATTGGACAAGATTAAGTGTAGGGAGGACGAAAATGACCTAAATATTCATCTAATGACATAAAACACCTATTGGATGCACAAGATTGGTTAAAAACCCTAATTGGACAAGAATTAGCCTAGGGAGGATGAAAATGACCTAAATGTTCATTCAATGACACAAAACACCTATTGGATGCACAAGATTTGTTAAAAACCCTAATTGGACAAGATTAAGTTTAGGGAGGAAGAAAATGACCTATTTGTTAATCCAATGACACAAAAACACCAATTGGATGCACACGATTGGTCAGAAACCCTAATTGGACAAGATAAAGTGTAGGGAGGTCGAAAATGACCTAAATTTTCATCCAATGACACAAAACCACCTATTGGATGCACAAGTTTGGTTAAAAACCCTAATTGGAAAAGATTAAGTGTAGGGAGGACGAAAATGACCTAAATGTTCATCCAATGACACAAAAACACCTATTGGATGCACAAGATTGGTTAAAAACCCGGATTGGACAAGAATAAGTGGAGGGAGGACGAAAATGACATAAATATTCATCCAATGACAGAAAACACCTATTGGATGCACAAGATTGGTTAAAAACCCTAATTGGACAAGATTAAGTGTAGGGAGGACGAAAATGACCTAAATTTTCATTCAATGACACAAAACACCTATTGGATCCACAAGATTAGTTAAAACCCCTAATTGGACAAGATTAAGTGTAGGGAGGACGAAAATGACCTAAATATTCATTCAATGACATAAAACACATATTGGATTCACAAGATTGGTTAAAAACCCTTATTGGACAAGAATTTGCCTAGGGAGGACGAAAATGACCTTATTGTTCATTCAATGACACAAAACACCTATTGGATCCACAAGATTGGTTAAAAATCCTAATTGGACATGAATTATCCTAGGGAGGACGAAAATGACCTAATTGTTCATCCAATGATACAAAAACACCAATTGGATGCACACGATTGGTTAGAAACCCTAATTGGAAAAGATAAAGTGTAGGGAGGACGAAAATGACCAAAATGTTCATCCAATGACACAAAAACACCTATTGGATCCACAAGATTGGTTAAAAATCCTAATTGGACATGAATTAACCTAGGGAGGACGAAAATGGCCTAATTGTTCATCCAATGATACAAAAACACCAATTGGATACACACTATTGGGTAGAAACCCTAATTGGAAAAGATATAGTGTAGGGAGGACGAAAATGACCTAAATATTCATCCAATGACATAAAACACCTATTGGATGCACAAGATTGGTTAAAAACCCTAATTGGACAAGATTAAGTTTAGGCAGGAAGAAAATGACCTATTTGTTCATCCAATGACACAAAAACACCAATTGGATGCACACGATTGGTCAGAAACCCTAATTGGACAAGATAAAGTGTAGGGAGGACGAAAATGACCTAAATTTTCATTCAATGACACAAAACACCTATTGGATGCACAAGATTAGTTAAAACCCCTAATTAGACAAGATTAAGTGTAGGGAGGACGAAAATGACCTAAATATTCATCCAATGATATAAAACACCTATTGGATGCACAAGATTGGTTAAAAACCCTAATTGGACAAGAATTAGCCTAGGGAGGACGAAAATGACCTAATTGTTCATCCAATGACACAAACATACCTATTGGATGCACAAGATTGGTTAGAAACCCTAATTGAACAAGATTACGCTTAGGGAGGACGAAAATGACCTAAATGTTCATCCAATGACACAAAAACACCAATTGGATGCACACGATTGGTTAGAAACCCTAATTGGACAAGATAAAGTGTAGGGAGGACGAAAATGACCTAAATGTTCATCCGATGACACAAAACACCTATTGGATGCACAAGATTGGTTAAAAACCCTAATTGGACAAGAATTTGCCTAGGGAGGACGAAAATGACCTTATTGTTCATTCAATGACACAAAACACCTATTGGATCCACAAGATTGGTTAAAAATCCTAATTGGACATGAATTATCCTAGGGAGGACGAAAATGGCCTAATTGTTCATCCAATGATACAAAAACACCAATTGGATGCACACGATTGGGTAGAACCCCTAATTGGAAAAGATATAGTGTAGGGAGGACGAAAATGACCTAAATGTTCATCCAATGACACAAAAACACCTATTGGATGCACAAGATTGGTTAAAAACCCTAATTGGACAAGATTAAGAGTAGGGAGGACGAAAATGACCTAAATATTCATCCAATGACATAAAACACCTATTGGATGCACAAGATTGGTTAAAAACCCTAATTGGACAAGATTAAGTGTAGGGAGGACGAAAATGACCTAAATATTCATCCAATGACATAAAACACCTATTGGATGCAAAAGATTGGTTAAAAACCCTAATTGGACAAGATTAAGTGTAGGGAGGACGAAAATGACCTAAATATTCATCCAATCACATAAAACACCTATTGGATGCACAAGATTGGTTAAAAACCCTAATTGGACAAGATTAAGTGTAGGGAGGATGAAAATGACCTAAATATTCATCCAATGACATAAAACACCTATTGGATGCACAAGATTGGTTAAAAACCCTAATTGGACAAGAATTAGCCTAGGGAGGACGAAAATGACCTAATTGTTCATCCAATGACACAAACACACCTATTGGATGCACAAGATTGGTTAGAAACCCTAATTGGACAAGATTAAGTTTAGGGAGGACGAAAATGACCTAAATGTTCATCCAATGACACAAAAACACCAATTGGATGCACACGATTGGTTAGAAACCCTAATTGGACAAGATAAAGTGTAGAGAGGACGAAAATGACCTAAATGTTCATCCAATGACATAAAACACCTATTGGATCCACAAGATTGGTTAAAAACCCTAATTGGACAAGAATTTGTCTAGGGAGGACGAAAATGACCTAAATGTTCATCCAATGACACAAAACACCTATTGGATGCACAACATCGGTCAAAAACCCTAATTGGACAAGATTAAGTGTAGGGAGGACGAAAATGACCTAAATATTCATCCAATGACATAAAACACCTATTGGATGCACAAGATTGGTTAAAAACCCTAATTGGACAAGAATTAGCCTAGGGAGGACGAAAATGACCTAATTGTTCATCCAATGATACAAAAACACCAATTGGATGCACACGATTGGGTAGAAACCCTAATTGGAAAAGATTAAGTGTAGGGAGGACGAAAATGACCTAAATATTCATCCAATGACACAAAAACACCTATTGGATGCACAAGATTGGTTAAAAACCCTAATTGGACAAGATTAAGAGTAGGGAGGACGAAAATGACCTAAATATTCATCCAATGACATAAAACACCTATTGGATGCACAAGATTGGTTAAAAATCCAAATTGGACAAGATTAAGGGTAGGTAGGACGAAAATGACCTAAATATTCATCCAATGACATAAAACACCTATTGGATGCACAAGATTGGTTA
>JBBPBS010000288.1:0-36880 GCA_037974835.1 Cicer judaicum | reverse complement strand
GTTATAACCCCTAATTGGACAAGATTAAGTGTAGGGAGGACGAAAATGACCTAAATATTCATCCAATGACATAAAACACCTATTGGATGCACAAGATTGGTTAAAAACCCTAATTGGACAAGATTAAGTGTAGGGAGGACGAAAATGACCTAAATATTCATCTAATGACATAAAACACCTATTGGATGCACAAGATTGGTTAAAAACCCTAATTGGACAAGAATTAGCCTAGGGAGGATGAAAATGACCTAAATGTTCATTCAATGACACAAAACACCTATTGGATGCACAAGATTTGTTAAAAACCCTAATTGGACAAGATTAAGTTTAGGGAGGAAGAAAATGACCTATTTGTTAATCCAATGACACAAAAACACCAATTGGATGCACACGATTGGTCAGAAACCCTAATTGGACAAGATAAAGTGTAGGGAGGTCGAAAATGACCTAAATTTTCATCCAATGACACAAAACCACCTATTGGATGCACAAGTTTGGTTAGAAACCCTAATTGGACAAGATAAAGTGTAGGGAGGACGAAAATGACCTAAATGTTCATCCGATGACACAAAACACCTATTGGATGCACAAGATTGGTTAAAAACCCTAATTGGACAAGAATTTGCCTAGGGAGGACGAAAATGACCTTATTGTTCATTCAATGACACAAAACACCTATTGGATCCACAAGATTGGTTAAAAATCCTAATTGGACATAAATTATCCTAGGGAGGAGAAAAATGGCCTAATTGTTCATCCAATGATACAAAAACACCAATTGGATGCACACAATTGAGTAGAAACCCTAATTGGAAAAGATATAGTGTAGGGAGGACGAAAATGACCTAAATGTTCATTCAATGACACAAAAACACCTATTGGATGCACAAGATTGGTTAAAAACCCTAATTCGACAAGATTAAGAGTAGGGAGAACGAAAATGACCTAAATATTCATCCAATGACATAAAACACCTATTGGATGCACAAGATTGGTTAAAAACCCTAATTGGACAAGATTAAGTGTAGGGAGGACGAAAATGACCTAAATATTCATCCAATGACATAAAACACCTATTGGATGCACAAGACCCTAATTGGACAAGATTAAGTGTAGGGAGGACGAAAATGACCTAAATATTCATCCAATGACATAAAACACCTATTGGATGCACAAGATTGGTTAGAAACCCTAATCGGACAAGATTAAGTTTAGGGAGGACGAAAATGACCTAAATGTTCATCCAATGACACAAAAACACCAATTGGATGCACACGATTGGTTAGAAACCCTAATTGGACAAGATAAAGTGTAGGGAGGACGAAAATGACCTAAATGTTCATCCGATGACACAAAACACCTATTGGATGCACAAGATTGGTTAAAAACCCTAATTGGACAAGAATTTGCCTAGGGAGGACGAAAATGACCTTATTGTTCATTCAATGACACAAACACACCTATTGGATGCACAAGATTGGTTAAAAACCATAATTGGACAAGATTAAGTGTAGGGAGGACGAAAATGACCTAAATATTCATCCAATGACATAAAACACCTATTGGATGCACAAGATTGGTTAAAAACCCTAATTGGACAAGATTAAGTGTAGGGAGGACGAAAATGACCTAAATATTCATCCAATGATATAAAACACCTATTGGATGCACAAGATTGGTTAAAAACCCTAATTGGACAAGAATTAGCCTAGGGAGGACGAAAATGACCTAATTGTTCATCCAATGACACAAACACACCTATTGGATGCACAAGATTGGTTAGAAACCCTAATCGGACAAGATTAAGTTTAGGAAGGACGAAAATGACCTAAATGTTCATCCAATGACACAAAAACACCAATTGGATGCACACGATTGGTTAGAAACCCTAATTGGACAAGATAAAGTGTAGGAAGGACGAAAATGACCTAAATGTTCATCCGATGACACAAAACACCTATTGGATGCACAAGATTGGTTAAAAACCCTAATTGGACAAGAATTTGCCTAGGGAGGACGAAAATGACCTTATTGTTCATTCAATGACACAAAACACCTATTGGATCCACAAGATTGGTTAAAAATCCTAATTGGACATAAATTATCCTAGGGAGGAGAAAAATGGCCTAATTGTTCATCCAATGATACAAAAACACCAATTGGATGCACACGATTGGGTAGAAACCCTAATTGGAAAAGATATAGTGTAGGGAGGACGAAAATGACCTAAATGTTCATCCAATGACACAAAAACACCTATTGGATGCACAAGATTGGTTAAAAACCCTAATTGGACAAGATTAAGAGTAGGGAGAACGAAAATGACCTAAATATTCATCCAATGACATAAAACACCTATTGGATGCACAAGATTGGTTAAAAACCCTAATTGGACAAGATTAAGTGTAGGGAGGACGAAAATGACCTAAATATTCATCCAATGACATAAAACACCTATTGGATGCACAAGACCCTAATTGGACAAGATTAAGTGTAGGGAGGACGAAAATGACCTAAATATTCATCCAATGACATAAAACACCTATTGGATGCACAAGATTGGTTAAAAACCCTAATTGGACAAGATTAAGTTTAGGGAGGAAGAAAATGACCTATTTGTTCATCCAATGACACAAAAACACCAATTGGATGCACACGATTGGTCAGAAACCCTAATTGGACAAGATAAAGTGTAGGGAGGACGAAAATGACCTAAATTTTCATTCAACGACACAACACCTATTGGATGCACAAGATTAGTTAAAACCCCTAATTGGACAAGATTAAGTGTAGGGAGGACGAAAATGACCTAAATATTCATCCAATGACATAAAACACCTATTGGATGCACAAGATTGGTTAAAAACCCTAATTGGACAAGAATTAGTCTAGGGAGGATGAAAATGACCTAAATGTTCATTCAATGACACAAAACACCTATTGGATGCACAAGATTGGTTAAAAACCCTAATTGGACAAGATTAAGTTTAGGGATGAAGAAAATGACCTATTTGTTCATCCAATGACACAAAAACACCAATTGGATGCACACGATTGGTCAGAAACCCTAATTGGACAAGATAAAGTGTAGGGAGGACGAAAATGACCTAAATTTTCATTCAATGACACAAAATACCTATTGGATGCACAAGATTAGTTAAAACCCCTAATTGGACAAGATTAAGTGTAGGGAGGACGAAAATGACCTAAATATTCATCCAATGACATAAAACACCTATTGGATGCACAAGATTGGTTAAAAACCCTAATTGGACAAGATTAAATGTAGGGAGGACGAAAATGACCTAAATATTCATCTAACGACATAAAACACCTATTGGATGCACAAGATTGGTTAAAAACCCTAATTGGACAAGAATTAGCCTAGGGAGGATGAAAATGACCTAAATGTTCATTCAATGACACAAAACACCTATTGGATGCACAAGATTGGTTAAAAACCCTAATTGGACAAGATTAAGTTTAGGGAGGAAGAAAATGACCTATTTGTTAATCCAATGACACAAAAACACCAATTGGATGCACACGATTGGTCAGAAACCCTAATTGGACAAGATAAAGTGTAGGGAGGTCGAAAATGACCTAAATTTTCATCCAATGACACAAAACCACCTATTGGATGCACAAGTTTGGTTAAAAACCCTAATTGGAAAAGATTAAGTGTAGGGAGGACGAAAATGACCTAAATGTTCATCCAATGACACAAAAACACCTATTGGATGCACAACATTGGTTAAAAACCCTAATTGGACAAGATTAAGTGTAGGGAGGACGAAAATGACCTAAATATTCATCCAATGACATAAAACACCTATTGGATGCACAAGATTGGTTAAAAACCCTAATTGGACAAGATTAAGTGTAGGGAGGACGAAAATGACCTAAATATTCATCCAATGACATAAAACACCTATTGGATGCACAACATTGGTTAAAAACCCTAATTGGACAAGATTAAGAGTAGGGAGGACGAAAATGACCTAAATATTCATCCAATGACATAAAACACCTATTGGATGCACAAGATTGGTTAAAAACCCTAATTGGACAAGATTAAGAGTAGGGAGGACGAAAATGACCTAAATATTCATCCAATGACATAAAACACCTATTGGATGCACAAGATTGGTTAATAACCCTAATTGGACAAGATTAAGTGTAGGGAGGACGAAAATGACCTAAATATTCATCCAATGACATAAAACACCTATTGGATGCACAAGATTGGTTAAAAACCCTAATTGGACAAGATTAAGTGTAGGGAGGACGAAAATGACCTAAATATTCATCTAATGACATAAAACACCTATTGGATGCACAAGATTGGTTAAAAACCCTAATTGGACAAGATTAAGTGTAGGGAGGAAGAAAATGACCTATTTGTTCATCCAATGACACAAAAACACCAATTGGATGCACACGATTCGTTAGAAACCCTAATTGGACAAGATAAAGTGTAGGGAGGACGAAAATGACCTAAATTTTCATCCAATGATACAAAACCACTATTGGATGCACAAGATTAGTTAAAAACCCTAATTGGACAAGATTAAGTGTAGGGAGGACGAAAATGACCTAAATATTCATCCAATGACATAAAACACCTATTGGATGCACAAGATTGGTTAAAAACCCTAATTGGACAAGAATTAGCCTAGGGAGGACGAAAATGACCTAATTGTTCATCCAATGACACAAACACACCTATTGGATGCA
Organism: Cicer judaicum; assembly: GCA_037974835.1. Classification (NCBI taxonomy): domain Eukaryota; kingdom Viridiplantae; phylum Streptophyta; class Magnoliopsida; order Fabales; family Fabaceae; genus Cicer; species Cicer judaicum. The sequence continues at coordinate 32,143 of JBBPBS010000288.1, read as the reverse complement.
CAAGATTGGTTAGAAACCCTAATTGAACAAGATTAAGTTTAGGGAGGACGAAAATGACCTAAATGTTCATCCAATGACACAAAACACCTATTGGATGCACAAGATTGGTTAAAAACCCTAATTGGACAAGATTAAGTGTAGGGAGGACGAAAATGACCTAAATATTCATCCAATGACATAAAACACCTATTGGATGCACAACATTGGTTAAAAACCCTAATTGGACAAGATTAAGTGTAGGGAGGACGAAAATGACCTAAATATTCATCCAATGACATAAAACACCTATTGGATGCACAAGATTGGTTAAAAACCCTAATTGAACAAGATTAAGTGTAGGGAGGACGAAAATGACCTAAATATTCATCCAATGACATAAAACACCTATTGGATGCACAAGAATGGTTAAAAACCCTAATTGGACAAGATTAAGTGTAGGGAGGACGAAAATGACCTAAATATTCATCCAATGACATAAAACACCTATTGGATGCACAAGATTGGTTAAAAACCCTAATTGGACAAGAATTAGCCTAGGGAGGACGACAATGACCTAATTGTTCATCCAATGACACAAACACACCTATTGGATGCACAAGATTGGTTAGAAACCCTAATTGGACAAGATTAAGTTTAGGGAGGACGAAAATGACCTAAATGTTCATCCAATGACACAAAAACACCAATTGGATGCACACGATTGGTTAGAAACCCTAATTGGACAAGATAAAGTGTAGGGAGGACGAAAATGACCTAAATGTTCATCCAATGACACAAAACACCTATTGGATGCACAAGATCGGTTAAAAACCCTAATTGGACAAGATTAAGTGTAGGGAGGACGAAAATGACCTAAATATTCATCCAATGACATAAAACACCTATTGGATGCACAAGATTGGTTAAAATCCCTAATTGGACAAGAATTAGCCTATGGAGGACGAAAATGACCTAATTGTTCATCCAATGACACAAAAACACCTATTGGATGCACAAGATCGGTTAAAAACCCTAATTGGACAAGAATTATCCTAAGGAGGACGAAAATGACCTAATTGTTCATCCAATGACACAAAAACACCCATTGGATGTACAAGATTGGTTAAAAACCCTAATTGGACAAGATAAAGTGTTGGGTGGACAAAAAGGACCTAAATGTTCATCCAATGACACAAAACACCTATTGGATGCACAAGTTTGGTTAAAAACCCTAATTGGACAAGAATTAGCCTAGGGAGGATGAAAATGACCTAAATGTTCATCCAATGACACAAAAATACCTATTGGATGCACAAGATTGGTTAGAAACCCTAATTGGACAAGATTAAGTGAAGGGAGGACGAAAAGGACCTAAATGTTCATCCAACGACACAAAACACCTATTGGATACACTAGATTGGTTAAAAACCCTAATTGGACAAGAATTAGCCTATGGAGGACGAAAATGACCTAATTGTTCATTCAATGACACAAAAACATCTATTGGATGCACAAGATCGGTTAAAAACCCTAATTGGACAAGATTAAGTGTAGGGAGGACGAAAATGACCTAAATATTCATCCAATGACATAAAACACCTATTGGATGCACAAGATTGGTTAAAAACCCTAATTGGACAAGAATTAGCCTAGGGAGGATGAAAATGACGTAATTGTTCATCCAATGACACAAAAACATCCATAGGATATACAAGATTGGTTAAAAACCCTAATTGGACAAGAATTTGTCTAAGGAGGACGAAAATGACCTAAATGTTCATCCAATGACACAAAACACCTATTGGATGCACAAGATTGGTTAAAAATCCTAATTGGACAAGAATTATCCTAAGGAGGACGAAAAGGACCTAATTGTTCATCCAAAGACACAAAAACACCTATTGGATGCACAAGTTTGGTTAAAAACCCTAATTGGAAAAGATAAAGTGTAGGGAGGACGAAAATGACCTAAATGTTCATCCAATGACACAAAACACCTATTGGATGCACAAGATTGGTTAAAAACCCTAATTGGACAAGATTAAGTTTAGGGAGGAAGAAAATGACCTATTTGTTCATCCAATGACACAAAAACAGCAATTGGATGCACACGATTGGTCAGAAACCGTAATTGGACAAGATAAAGTGTAGGGAGGACGAAAATGACCTAAATTTTCATTCAATGACACAAAACACCTATTGGATGCACAAGATTAGTTATAACCCCTAATTGGACAAGATTAAGTGTAGGGAGGACGAAAATGACCTAAATATTCATCCAATGACATAAAACACCTATTGGATGCACAAGATTGGTTAAAAACCCTAATTGGACAAGATTAAGTGTAGGGAGGACGAAAATGACCTAAATATTCATCTAATGACATAAAACACCTATTGGATGCACAAGATTGGTTAAAAACCCTAATTGGACAACAATTGGCCTAGGGAGGATGAAAATGACCTAAATGTTCATTCAATGACACAAAACACCTATTGGATGCACAAGATTTGTTAAAAACCCTAATTGGACAAGATTAAGTTTAGGGAGGAAGAAAATGACCTATTTGTTAATCCAATGACACAAAAACACCAATTGGATGCACACGATTGGTCTGAAACCCTAATTGGACAAGATAAAGTGTAGGGAGGTCGAAAATGACCTAAATTTTCATCCAATGACACAAAACCACCTATTGGATGCACAAGTTTGGTTAAAAACCCTAATTGGAAAAGATTAAGTGTAGGGAGGACGAAAATGACCTAAATGTTCATCCAATGACACAAAAACACCTATTGGATGCACAAGATTGGTTAAAAACCCGGATTGGACAAGAATAAGTGGAGGGAGGACGAAAATGACCTAAATATTCATCCAATGACATAAAACACCTATTGGATGCACAAGATTGGTTAAAAACCCTAATTGGACAAGATTAAGTGTAGGGAGGACGAAAATGACCTAAATATTCATCCAATGACATAAAACACCTATTGGATGCACAAGACCCTAATTGGACAAGATTAAGTGTAGGGAGGACGAAAATGACCTAAATATTCATCCAATGACATAAAACACCTATTGGATGCACAAGATTGGTTAAAAACCCTAATTGGACAAGATTAAGTTTAGGGAGGAAGAAAATGACCTATTTGTTCATCCAATGACACAAAAACACCAATTGGATGCACACGATTGGTCAGAAACCCTAATTGTACAAGATAAAGTGTAGGGAGGACAAAAATGACCTAAATGTTCATCCAATGACACAAAACGCCTTTTGGATGCACAAGATTGGTTAAAAACCCTAATTGGACAAGATTAAGTGTAGGGAGGACGAAAATGACCTAAATATTCATCCAATGACATAAAACACCTATTGGATGCACAAGATTGGTTAAAAACCCTAATTGGACAAGATTAAATGTAGGGAGGACGAAAATGACCTAAATATTCATCCAATGGCATAAAACATCTATTGGATGCACAAGATTGGTTAAAAACCCTAATTGGACAAGATTAAGTGTAGGGAGGACGAAAATGACCTAAATATTCATCCAATGACATAAAACACCTATTGGATGCACAAGATTGGTTAAAAACCCTAATTGGACAAGATTAAGTGTAGGGAGGACGAAAATGACCTAAATGTTCATCCAATGACACAAAAACACCTATTGGATGCACAAGATTGGTTAAAATCCCTAATTGGACAAGAATTAGCCTAGGGTGGACGAAAATGACCTAATTGTTCATCCAATGACACAAAAACACCTATTCGATGCACAAGATTGGTTAGAAACCCTAATTGGACAAGATTAAGTTTAGGGAGGACGAAAATGACCTAAATCTTCATCCAATGACACAAAACACCTATTGGATGCACAAGATTGGTTAAAAACCCTAATTGGACAAGATTAAGTGTAGGGAGGACGAAAATGACCTAAATGTTCATTTGATGACACAAAACACCTATTGGATGCACAAGATTGGTTAAAAACCCTAGTTGGACAAGATTAAGTGTAGGGAGGACGAAAATGACCTAAATGTTCATCCAATGACACAAAAACACCAATTGGATGCACAAGATTGGTTAGAAACCCTAATTGGACAAGATAAAGTGTAGGGAGGACGAAAATGACCTAAATGTTCATCCAATGACAGAAAACACCTATTGGATGCACAAGATTGGTTAAAAACCCTAATTGGACAAGATTGAATGTAGGGAGGACGAAAATGACCTAATTGTTCATCCAATGGCACAAAAACACCTATTGGATGCACAAGATTGGTTAAAAACCTTAATTGGACAAGATAAAGTGTAGGGAGGACAAAAATGACCTAAATGTTCATCCAATGACACAAAACGCCTATTGGATGCACAAGATTGGTTAAAAACCCTAATTGGACAAGATTAAGTGTAGGGAGGACGAAAATGACCTAAATATTCATCCAATGACATAAAACACCTATTGGATGCACAAGATTGGTTAAAAACCCTAATTGGACAAGAATTAGCCTAGGGAAGACAAAAATGACCTAATTGTTCATCCAATGACACAAAAACACCCATTGGATGTACAAGATTGGTTAAAAACCATAATTGGACAAGATTAAGTGTTGGGAGGACAAAAATGACCTAAATGTTCATCCAATAACACAAAACACCTATTGGATGCACAAGATTGGTTAAAAACCCTAATTGGACAAGAATTAGCTTAGGGAGGACGAAAATGACCTAAATGTTCATTCAATGACAAAAAACACCTATTGGATGCACAAGATTGGTTAAAAACCCTAATTGGACAAGATTAAGTGTAGGGAGGACGAAAATGACCTAAATATTCATCCAATGACATAAAACACCTATTGGATGCACAAGATTGGTTAAAAACCCTAATTGGACAAGATTAAGTGTAGGGAGGACGAAAATGACCCAAATATTCATCCAATGACATAAAACACCTATTTGATGCACAACATTGGTTAAAAACCCTAATTGGACAAGATTAAGTGTAGGGAGGACGAAAATGACCTAAATATTCATCCAATGACATAAAACACCTGTTGGATGCACAAGATTGGTTGAAAACCCTAATTGGACAAGTATTAGGCTAGGGAGGACGAAAATGACCTAATTGTTCATCCAATGACACAAACACACCTATTGGATGCACAAGATTTGTTAGAAACCCTAATTGGACAAGATTACGTTTAGGGAGGACGAAAATGACCTAAATGTTCATCCAATGACACAAAAACACCAATTGGATGCACACGATTGGTTAGAAACCCTAATTGGACAAGATAAAGTGTAGGGAGGACGAAAATGACCTAAATGTTCATCCGATGACACAAAACACCTATTGGATGCACAATATTGGTTAAAAACCCTAATTGGACAAGAATTTGCCTAGGGAGGACGAAAATGACCTTATTGTTCATTCAATGACACAAAACACCTATTGGATCCACAAGATTGGTTAAAAATCCTAATTGGACATGAATTATCCTAGGGAGGACGAAAATGGCCTAATTGTTCATCCAATGATACAAAAACACCAATTGGATGCACACATTTGGGTAGAAACCCTAATTGGAAAAGATAGTGTAGGGAGGACGAAAATGACCTAAATGTTCATCCAATGACACAAAAACACCTATTGGATGCACAAGATTGGTTAAAAACCCTAATTGGACAAGATTAAAAGAAGGGAGGACGAAAATGACCTAAATATTCATCCAATGACATAAAACACCTATTGGATGCACAAGATTGGTTAATAACCCTAATTGGACAAGATTAAGTGTAGGGAGGACGAAAATGACCTAAATATTCATCCAATGACATAAAACACCTATTGGATGCACAAGATTGGTTAAAAACCCTAATTGGACAAGATTAAGTGTAGGGAGGACGAAAATGACCTAAATATTCATCCAATGACATAAAACACCTATTGGATGCACAAGATTGGTTAGAAACCCTAATCGGACAAGATTAAGTTTAGGGAGGACGAAAATGACCTAAATGTTCATCCAATGACACAAAAACACCAATTGGATGCACACGATTGGTTAGAAACCCTAATTGGACAAGATAAAGTGTAGGGAGGACGAAAATGACCTAAATGTTCATCCGATGACACAAAACACCTATTGGATGCACAAGATTGGTTAAAAACCCTAATTGGACAAGAATTTGCCTAGGGAGGACGAAAATGACCTTATTGTTCATTCAATGACACAAAACACCTATTGGATCCACAAGATTGGTTAAAAATCCTAATTGGACATGAATTATCCTAGGGAGGACGAAAATGGCCTAATTGTTCATCCAATGATACAAAAACACCAATTGGATGCACACGATTGGGTAGAAACCCTAATTGGAAAAGATATAGTGTAGGGAGGACGAAAATGACCTAAATGTTCATCCAATGACACCAAAACACCTATTGGATGCACAAGATTGGTTAAAAACCCTAATTGGACAAGATTAAGAGTAGGGAGGACGAAAATGACCTAAATATTCATCCAATGACATAAAACACCTATTGGATGCACAAGATTGGTTAAAAACCCTAATTGGACAAGATTAAGTGTAGGGAGGACGAAAATGAGCTAAATATTCATCCAATGACATAAAACACCTATTGGATGCACAAGATTGGTTAAAAACCCTAATTGGACAAGATTAAGTGTAGGGAGGACGAAAATGACCTAAATATTCATCCAATGACATAAAACACCTATTGGATGCACAAGATTGGTTAAAAACCCTAATTGGACAAGATTAAGTGTAGGGAGGACGAAAATGAGCTAAACATTCATCCAATGACATAAAACACCTATTGGATGCACAAGATTGGTTAAAAACCCTAATTGGACAAGAATTAGCCTAGGGAGGATGAAAATGACCTAATTGTTCATCCAATGACACAAAAACATCCAATGGATGTACAAGATTGGTTAAAAACCCTAATTGGACAAGATAAAGTGTTGGGAGGACAAAAAGGACCTAAATGTTCATCCAATGACACAAAACACCTATTGGATGCACAAGATTGGTTAAAAACCCTAATTGGACAAGAATTAGCCTAGGGAGGATGAAAATGACCTAAATTTTCATTCAATGACACAAAACACCTATTGGATGCACAAGATTAGTTAAAAACCCTAATTGGACAAGATTAAGTGTAGGGAGGACGAAAATGACCTAAATATTCATCCAATGACATAAAACACCTATTGGATGCACAAGATTGGTTAAAAACCCTAATTGGACAAGAATTAGCCTAGGGAGGACGAAAATGACCTAATTGTTCATCCAATGACACAAAAACACCTATTGGATGCACAAGATTGGTTAGAAACCCTAATTGGATAAGACTAAGTGTAGGGAGGAAGAAGAGGACCAAAATGTTCATCCAATGACACAAAAACACCTATTGGATGCACAAGATTGGTTAAAAACCCTAATTGGACAAGAATTAGCCTAGGGAGGATGAAAATGACCTAATTGTTCATCCAATGACACAAAAACACCTATTGGATGCACAAGATTGGTTAGAAACCCTAATTGGACAAGATTAAGTTTAGGGAGGACGAAAATGACCTAAATGTTCATCCAATGACACAAAAACACCAATTGGATGCACACGATTGGTTAGAAACCCTAATTGGACACGATAAAGTGTAGGGAGGACGAAAATGACCTAAATGTTCATCCAATGACACAAAACACCTATTGGATGAACAAGATCGGTTAAAAACCCTAATTGGACAAGATTAAGTGTAGGGAGGACGAAAATGACCTAAATATTCATCCAATGACATAAAACACCTATTTGATGCACAAGATTGGTTAAAAACCCTAATTGGACAAGAATTAGCCTAGGGAGGACGAAAATGACCTAATTGTTCACCCAATGATACAAAAACACCAATTGGATGCACACGATTGGGTAGAAACCCTAATTGGAAAAGATATAGTGTAGGGAGGACGAAAATGACCTAAATGTTCATCCAATTACACAAAAACACCTATTGGATGCACAAGATTGGTTAAAAACCCTAATTGGACAAGATTAAGTGTAGGGAGGACGAAAATGACCTAAATATTCATCCAATGACATAAAACATCTATTGGATGCACAAGATTGGTTAAAAACCCTAATTGGACAAGATTAAGTGTGGGGAGGACGAAAATGACCTAAATATTCATCCAATGACATAAAACACCTATTGGATGCACAACATTGGTTAAAAACCCTAATTAGACAAGATTAAGTGTAGGGAGGACGAAAATGACCTAAATATTCATCCAATGACATAAAACACCTATTGGATGCACAAGATTGGTTAAAAACCCTAATTGGACAAGATTAAGTGTAGGGAGGACGAAAATGACCTAAATATTCATCCAATGACATAAAACACCTATTGGATGCACAAGATTGGTTAAAATCCCTAATTGGACAAGATTTAGTGTAGGGAGGACGAAAATGACCTAAATATTCATCCAATGACATAAAACACCTATTGGATGCACAAGATTGGTTAAAAACCCTAATTGGACAAGAATTAGCCTTGGGAGGACGAAAATGACCTAATTGTTCATCCAATGACACAAACACACCTATTGGATGCACAAGATTGGTTAGAAACCCTAATTGGACAAGATTAAGTTTAGGGAGGACGAAAATGACCTAAATGTTCATCCAATGACACAAAAACACCAATTGGATGCACACGATTGGTTAGAAACCCTAATTGGACAAGATAAAGTGTAGGGAGGACGAAAATGACCTAAATGTTCATCCAATGACACAAAACACCTATTGGATGCACAAGATCGGTTAAAAACCCTAATTGGACAAGATTAAGTGTAGGGAGGACGAAAATGACCTAAATATTCATCCAATGACATAAAACACCTATTGGATGCACAAGATGGGTTAAAAACCCTAATTGGACAAGAATTAGCCTAGGGAGGACGAAAATGACCTAATTGTTCATCCAATGATACAAAAACACCAATTGGATGCACACGATTGGGTAGAAACCCTAATTGGAAAAGATATAGTGTAGGGAGGACGAAAATGACCTAAATGTTCATCCAATTACACAAAAACACCTATTGGATGCACAAGATTGGTTAAAAACCCTAATTGGACAAGATTAAGTGTAGGGAGGACGAAAATGACCTAAATATTCATCCAATGACATAAAACATCTATTGGATGCACAAGATTGGTTAAAAACCCTAATTGGACAAGATTAAGTGTAGGGAGGACGAAAATGACCTAAATATTCATCCAATGACATAAAACACCTATTGGATGCATAAGATTGGTTAAAAACCCTAATTGGACAAGAATTTGTCTAGGGAGGACGAAAATGACCTAAATGTTCATCCAATGACACAAACACACCTATTGGATGCACAAGATTGGTTAGAAACCCTAATTGGACAAGATTAAGTTTAGGGAGGACTAAAATGACCTAAATGTTCATCCAATGACACAAAAACACCAATTGGATGCACACGATTGGTTAGAAACCCTAATTGGACAAGATTAAGTGTAGGGAGGACGAAAATGACCTAAATGTTCATCCAATGACACAAAACACCTATTGGATGCACAAGATCGGTTAAAAACCCTAATTGGACAACATTAAGTGTAGGGAGGACGAAAATGACCTAAATATTCATCCAATGACATAAAAGACCTATTGGATGCACAAGATTGGTTAAAAACCCTAATTGGACAAGAATTAGCCTAGGGAGGACGAAAATGACCTAATTGTTCATCCAATGATACAAAAACACCAATTGGATGCACACGATTGGGTAGAAACCCTAATTGGAAAAGATATAGTGTAGGGAGGACGAAAATGACCTAAATGTTCATCCAATGACACAAAAACACCTATTGGATGCACAAGATTGGTTAAAAACCCTAATTGGACAAGATTAAGAGTAGGGAGGACGAAAATGACCTAAATATTCATCCAATGACATAAAACACCTATTGGATGCACAAGATTGGTTAAAAACCCTAATTGGACAAGATTAAGTGTAGGGAGGACGAAAATGACCTAAATATTCATCCAATGACATAAAACACCTATTGGATGCACAACATTGGTTAAAAACCCTAATTGGACAAGATTAAGTGTAGGGAGGACGAACATGACCTAAATATTCATCCAATGACATAAAACACCTATTGGATGCACAAGATTGGTTAAAAACCCTAATTGGACAAGATTAAGTGTAGGGAGGATGAAAATGACCTAAATATTCATCCAATGACATAAAACACCTATTGGATGCACAACATTGGTTAAAAACCCTAATTGGACAAGATTAAGTGTAGGGAGGAAGAAAATGACCTAAATATTCATCCAATGACATAAAACACCTATTGGATGCACAAGATTGGTTAAAAACCCTAATTGGACAAGAATTAGCCTAGGGAGGACGAAAATGACCTAATTGTTCATCCAATGACACAAACACACCTATTGGATGCACAAGATTGGTTAGAAACCCTAATTGGACAAGATTAAGTTTAGGGAGGACGAAAATGACCTAAATGTTCATCCAATTACACAAAAACACCAATTGGATGCACACGATTGGTTAGAAACCCTAATTGGACAAGATAAAGTGTAGGGAGGACGAAAATGACCTAAATGTTCATCCAATGTCACAAAAACACCTATTGGATGCACAAGATTGGTTAAAAACCCTAATTGGACAAGATTAAGAGTAGGGAGGACGAAAATGACCTAAATTTTCATCCAATGACATAAAACACCTATTGGATGCACAAGATTGGTTAAAAACCCTAATTGGACAAGATTAAGTGTAGGGAGGACGAAAATGACCTAAATATTCATCCAATGACATAAAACACCTATTGGATGCACAAGATTGGTTAAAAACCCTAATTGGACAAGAATTTGTCTAGGGAGGACGAAAATGATCTAAATGTTCATCCAATGACACAAAACACCTATTGGATGCACAAGATCGGTTAAAAACCCTAATTGGACAAGATTAAGTGTAGGGAGGACGAAAATGACCTAAATATTCATCCAATGACATAAAACACCTATTGGATGCACAAGATTGGTTAAAAACCCTAATTGGACAAGAATTAGCCTAGGGAGGACGAAAATGACCTAATTGTTCATCCAATGATACAAAAACACCAATTGGATGCACACGATTGGGTAGAAACCCTAATTGGAAAAGATATAGTGTAGGGAGGACGAAAATGACCTAAATGTTCATCCAATGACACAAAAACACCTATTGGATGCACAAGATTGGTTAAAAACCTTAATTGGACAAGATTAAGAGTAGGGAGGACGAAAATGACCTAAATATTCATCCAATGACATAAAACACCTATTGGATGCACAAGATTGGTTAAAAACCCTAATTGGACAAGATTATGTGTAGGGAGAACGAAAATGACCTAAATATTCATCCAATGACATAAAACACCTATTGGATGCACAAGATTGGTTAGAAACCCTAATCGGACAAGATTAAGTTTAGGGAGGACGAAAATGACCTAAATGTTCATCCAATGACACAAAAACACCAATTGGATGCACACGATTGGTTAGAAACCCTAATTGGACAAGATAAAGTGTAGGGAGGACGAAAATGACCTAAATGTTCATCCGATGACACAAAACACCTATTGGATGCACAATATTGGTTAAAAACCCTAATTGGACAAGAATTTGCCTAGGGAGGACGAAAATGACCTTATTGTTCATTCAATGACACAAAACACCTATTGGATCCACAAGATTGGTTAAAAATCCTAATTGGACATGAATTATCCTAGGGAGGACGAAAATGGCCTAATTGTTCATCCAATGATACAAAAACACCAATTGGATGCACACGATTGGGTAGAAACCCTAATTGGAAAAGATATAGTGTAGGGAGGACGAAAATGACCTAAATGTTCATCCAATGACACCAAAACACCTATTGGATGCACAAGATTGGTTAAAAACCCTAATTGGACAAGATTAAGAGTAGGGAGGACGAAAATGACCTAAATATTCATCCAATGACATAAAACACCTATTGGATGCACAAGATTGGTTAAAAACCCTAATTGGACAAGATTAAGAGTAGGGAGGACGAAAATGACCTAAATATTCATCCAATGACATAAAACACCTATTGGATGCACAAGATTGGTTAATAACCCTAATTGGACAAGATTAAGTGTAGGGAGGACGAAAATGACCTAAATATTCATCCAATGACATAAAACACCTATTGGATGCACAAGATTGGTTAAAAACCCTAATTGGACAAGATTAAGTGTAGGGAGGACGAAAATGACCTAAATATTCATCCAATGACATAAAACACCTATTGGATGCACAAGACCCTAATTGGACAAGATTAAGTGTAGGGAGGACGAAAATGACCTAAATATTCATCCAATGACATAAAACACCTATTGGATGCACAAGATTGGTTAAAAACCCTAATTGGACAAGATTAAGTGTAGGGAGGACGAAAATGACCTAAATATTCATCCAATGACATAAAACACCTATTGGATGCACAAGATTGGTTAAAAACCCTAATTGGACAAGAATTAGCCTAGGGAGGACGAAAATGACCTAATTGTTCATCCAATGACACAAACACACCTATTGGATGCACAAGATTGGTTAGAAACCCTAATTGGACAAGATTAAGTGTAGGGAGGACGAAAATGACCTAAATATTCATCCAATGACATAAAACACCTATTGGATGCACAAGATTGGTTAAAAACCCTAATTGGACAAGATTAAGTGTAGGGAGGACGAAAATGACCTAAATATTCATCCAATGACATAAAAGACCTATTGGATGCACAAGATTGGTTAAAAACCCTAATTGGACAAGAATTAGCCTAGGGAGGACGAAAATGACCTAATTGTTCATCCAATGATACAAAAACACCAATTGGATGCACACGATTGGGTAGAAACCCTAATTGGAAAAGATATAGTGTAGGGAGGACGAAAATGACCTAAATGTTCATCCAATGACACAAAAACACCTATTGGATGCACAAGATTGGTTAAAAACCCTAATTGGACAAGATTAAGTGTAGGGAGGACGAAAATGACCTAAATATTCATCCAATGACATAAAACACCTATTGGATGCACAAGATTGGTTAAAAACCCTAATTGGACAAGATTAAGTGTAGGGAGGACGAAAATGACCCAAATATTCATCCAATGACATAAAACACCTATTTGATGCACAACATTGGTTAAAAACCCTAATTGGACAAGATTAAGTGTAGGGAGGACGAAAATGACCTAAATATTCATCCAATGACATAAAACACCTGTTGGATGCACAAGATTGGTTGAAAACCCTAATTGGACAAGTATTAGGCTAGGGAGGACGAAAATGACCTAATTGTTCATCCAATGACACAAACACACCTATTGGATGCACAAGATTTGTTAGAAACCCTAATTGGACAAGATTACGTTTAGGGAGGACGAAAATGACCTAAATGTTCATCCAATGACACAAAAACACCAATTGGATGCACACGATTGGTTAGAAACCCTAATTGGACAAGATAAAGTGTAGGGAGGACGAAAATGACCTAAATGTTCATCCGATGACACAAAACACCTATTGGATGCACAATATTGGTTAAAAACCCTAATTGGACAAGAATTTGCCTAGGGAGGACGAAAATGACCTTATTGTTCATTCAATGACACAAAACACCTATTGGATCCACAAGATTGGTTAAAAATCCTAATTGGACATGAATTATCCTAGGGAGGACGAAAATGGCCTAATTGTTCATCCAATGATACAAAAACACCAATTGGATGCACACATTTGGGTAGAAACCCTAATTGGAAAAGATAGTGTAGGGAGGACGAAAATGACCTAAATGTTCATCCAATGACACAAAAACACCTATTGGATGCACAAGATTGGTTAAAAACCCTAATTGGACAAGATTAAAAGAAGGGAGGACGAAAATGACCTAAATATTCATCCAATGACATAAAACACCTATTGGATGCACAAGATTGGTTAATAACCCTAATTGGACAAGATTAAGTGTAGGGAGGACGAAAATGACCTAAATATTCATCCAATGACATAAAACACCTATTGGATGCACAAGATTGGTTAAAAACCCTAATTGGACAAGATTAAGTGTAGGGAGGACGAAAATGACCTAAATATTCATCCAATGACATAAAACACCTATTGGATGCACAAGATTGGTTAGAAACCCTAATCGGACAAGATTAAGTTTAGGGAGGACGAAAATGACCTAAATGTTCATCCAATGACACAAAAACACCAATTGGATGCACACGATTGGTTAGAAACCCTAATTGGACAAGATAAAGTGTAGGGAGGACGAAAATGACCTAAATGTTCATCCGATGACACAAAACACCTATTGGATGCACAAGATTGGTTAAAAACCCTAATTGGACAAGAATTTGCCTAGGGAGGACGAAAATGACCTTATTGTTCATTCAATGACACAAAACACCTATTGATTCCACAAGATTGGTTAAAAATCCTAACTGGACATGAATTATCCTAGGGAGGACGAAAATGGCCTAATTGTTCATCCAATGATACAAAAACACCAATTGGATGCACACGATTGGGTAGAAACCCTAATTGGAAAAGATATAGTGTAGGGAGGACGAAAATGACCTAAATGTTCATCCAATGACACAAAAACACCTATTGGATGCACAAGATTGGTTAAAAACCCTAATTGGACAAGATTAAGAGTAGGGAGGACGAAAATGACCTAAATATTCATCCAATGACATAAAACACCTATTGGATGCATAAGATTGGTTAAAAACCCTAATTGGACAAGATTAAGTGTAGGGAGGACCAAAATGACCTAAATATTCATCCAATGACATAAAACACCTATTGGATGCACAAGATTGGTTAAAAACCCTAATTGGACAAGATTAAGTGTAGGGAGGACGAAAATGACCTAAATATTCATCCAATGACATAAAACACCTATTGGATGCACAAGAATGGTTAAAAACCCTAATTGGACAAGATTAAGTGTAGGGAGGACGAAAATGACCTAAATATTCATCCAATGACATAAAACACCTATTGGATGCACAAGATTGGTTAAAAACCCTAATTGGACAAGAATTTGTGTGTAGGGAGGACGAAAATGACCTAAATATTCATCCAATGACGCAAAACACCTATTGGATGCACAAGATTGATTAAAAACCCTAATTTGACAAGAATTAGCCTAGGGAGGACCAAAATGACCTTATTGTTCATCCAATGACACAAAAACACCAATTGGATGCAGAAGATTGGTTAAAAAACCTAATTGGACAAGAATTATCCTAAGGAGGACGAAAATGACCTAATTGTTCATCCAATGACACACAAACACCTATTGGATGCACAAGTTTGGTTAAAAACCCTAATTGGAAAAGATAAAGTGTAGGGAGGACGAAAATGACCTAAATGTTCATCCAATGACACAAAAACACCTATTGGATGCACAAGATTAGTTAAAAACCCTTATTGGACAAGATTAAGAGTAGGGAGGACGAAAATGACCTAAATATTCATCCAATGACAAAAAACACCTATTGGATGCATAAGATTGGTTAAAAACCCTAATTGGACAAGATTAAGTGTAGGGAGGACGAAAATGACCTAAATATTCATCCAATGACATAAAACACCTATTGGATGCACAAGATTGGTTAAAAACCCTAATTGGACAAGATTAAGTGTAGGGAGGACGAAAATGACCTAAATATTCATCCAATGACATAAAAACACCAATTGGATGCACACGATTGGTTAGAAACCCTAATTGGACAAGATAAAGTGAAGGGAGGACGAAAATGACCTAAATGTTCATCCGATGACACAAAACACCTATTGGATGCACAAGATTGGTTAAAAACCCTAATTGGACAAGAATTTGCCTTGGGAGGACGAAAATGACCTTATTGTTCATTCAATGACACAAAACACCTATTGGATCCACAAGATTGGTTAAAAATCCTAATTGGACATGAATTATCCTAGGGAGGACGAAAATGGCCTAATTGTTCATCCAATGATACAAAAACACCAATTGGATGCACACGATTGGGTAGAAACCGTAATTGGAAAAGATATAGTGTAGGGAGGACGAAAATGACCTAAATGTTCATCCAATGACACAAAAACACCTATTGGATGCACAAGATTGGTTAAAAACCCTAATTGGACAAGATTAAGAGTAGGGAGGATGAAAATGGCCTAAATATTCATCCAATGACATAAAACACCTATTGGATGCACAAGATTGGTTAAAAACCCTAATTGGACAAGATTAAGTGTAGGGAGGACGAAAATGACCTAAATATTCATCCAATGACATAAAACACCTATTGGATGCACAAGATTGGTTAAAAACCCTAATTGGACAAGAATTTGCCTAGGGAGGACGAAAATGACCTTATTGTTCATTCAATGACACAAAACACCTATTGGATCCACAAGATTGGTTAAAAATCCTAATTGGACATGAATTATCCTAGGGAGGACGAAAATGGCCTAATTGTTCATCCAATGATACAAAAACACCAATTGGATGCACACGATTGGGTAGAAACCCTAATTGGAAAAGATATAGTGTAGGGAGGACGAAAATGACCTAAATGTTCATCCAATGACACAAAAACACCTATTGGATGCACAAGATTGGTTAAAAACCCTAATTGGACAAGATTAAGAGTAGGGAGGATGAAAATGACCTAAATATTCATCCAATGACATAAAACACCTATTGGATGCACAAGATTGGTTAAAAACCCTAATTGGACAAGATTAAGTGTAGGGAGGACGAAAATGACCTAAATATTCATCCAATGACATAAAACACCTATTGGATGCACAAGAATGGTTAAAAACCCTAATTGGACAAGATTAAGTGTAGGGAGGACGAAAATGACCTAAATATTCATCCAATGACATAAAACACCTATTGGATGCACAAGATTGGTTAAAAACCCTAATTGGACAAGATTAAGTGTAGGGAGGACGAAAATGACCTAAATGTTCATCCAATGACACAAAAACACCTATTGGATGCACAAGATTGGTTAAAAACCCTAATTGGACAAGAATTAGCCTAGGGAGGATGAAAATGACCTAAATGTTCATTCAATGACACAAAAACACTTATTGGATGCACAAGATTGGTTAAAAACCCTAATTGGACAAGATTAAGTGTAGGGAGGACGAAAATGACCTAAATATTCATCCAATGACATAAAACACCTATTGGATGCACAAGATTGGTTAAAAACCCTAATTTGACAAGAATTTGTCTAGGGAGGACGAAAATGACCTAAATGTTCATCCAATGACACAAAACACCTATTGGATGCACAAGATTGGTTAAAAACCCTAATTGGACAAGATTAAGTGTAGGGAGGACGAAAATGACCTAAATATTCATCCAATGACATAAAACACCTATTGGATGCACAAGATTGGTTACAAACCCTAATTGGACAAGAATTAGCCTAGGGAGGACGAAAATGACCTAATTGTTCATCCAATGACACAAAAACACCCATTGGATGTACAAGATTGGTTAAAAACCCTAATTGGACAAGATAAAGTGTTGGGAGGACAAAAATGACCTAAATGTTCATCCAATGACATAAAACACCTATTGGTTGCACAAGATTGGTTAAAAACACTAATTGGACAACATTGAGTGTAGGGACGACGAAAATGACCTAAATATTCATCCAATGACGCAAAACACCTATTGGATGCACAAGATTGGTTAAAAACCCTAATTTGACAAGAATTAGCCTAGGGAGGACCAAAATGACCTAATTGTTCATCCAATGACACAAAAACACCAATTGGATGCACAAGATTGGTTAAAAAACCTAATTGGACAAGAATTATCCTAAGGAGGACGAAAATGATCTAATTGTTCATCCAATGACACACAAACACCTATTGGATGCACAAGTTTGGTTAAAAACCCTAATTGGAAAAGATAAAGTGTAGGGAGGACGAAAATGACCTAAATGTTCATCCAATGACACAAAAACACCTATTGGATGCACAAGTTTAGTTAAAAGCCCTAATTGGACAAGATTAAGTGTAGGGAGGACGAAAATAACCTAAATATTCATCCAATGACATAAAACACCTATTGGATGCACAAGATTGGTTAAAAACCCTAATTGGACAAGATTAAGTGTAGGGAGGACGAAAATGACCTAAATATTCATCCAATGACATAAAACACCTATTGGATGCACAAGATTGGTTAAAAACCCTAATTGGACAAGAATTTGTCTAGGGAGGACGAAAATGACCTAAATGTTCATCCAATGACACAAAACACCTATTGGATGCACAAGATCGGTTAAAAACCCTAATTGGACAAGATGAAGGGTAGGGAGGACGAAAATGACCTAAATATTCATCCAATGACAGAAAACACCTATTGGATGCACAAGATTGGTTAAAAACCCTAATTGGACAAGAATTAGCCTAGGGAGGACGAAAATGACCTAATTGTTCATCCAATGACACAAAAACACGCATTGGATGCACAAGATTGGTTAAAAACCCTAATTGGACAAGATTAAGTGTAGGGAGGACGAAAATGACCTAAATATTCATCCAATGACATAAAACACCTATTGGATGCACAAGATTGGTTAAAAACCCTAATTGGACAAGAATTAGCCTAGGGAGGACGACAATGACCTAATTGTTCATCCAATGACACAAACACACCTATTGGATGCACAAGATTGGTTAGAAACCCTAATTGGACAAGATTAAGTTTAGGGAGGACGAAAATGACCTAAATGTTCATCCAATGACACAAAAACACCAATTGGATGCACACGATTGGTTAGAAACCCTAATTGGACAAGATAAAGTGTAGGGAGGACGAAAATGACCTAAATGTTCATCCAATGACACAAAACACCTATTGGATGCACAAGATCGGTTAAAAACCCTAATTGGACAAGATTAAGTGTAGGGAGGACGAAAATGACCTAAATATTCATCCAATGACATAAAACACCTATTGGATGCACAAGATTGGTTAAAAACCCTAATTGGACAAGATTAAGTGGAGGGAGGACGAAAATGACCTAAATATTCATCCAATGACATAAAACACCTATTGGATGCACAAGATTGGTTAAAAACCCTAATTGGACAAGAATTTGTCTAGGGAGGACGAAAATGACCTAAATGTTCATCCAATGACACAAAACACCTATTGGATGCACAAGATCGGTTAAAAACCCTAATTGGACAAGATGAAGGGTAGGGAGGACGAAAATGACCTAAATATTCATCCGATGACAGAAAACACCTATTGGATGCACAAGATTGGTTAAAAACCCTAATTGGACAAGAATTAGCCTAGGGAGGACGAAAATGACCTAATTGTTCATCCAATGACACAAAAACACGCATTGGATGCACAAGATTGGTTAAAAACCCTAATTGGACAAGATTAAGTGTAGGGAGGACGAAAATGACCTAAATATTCATCCAATGACATAAAACACCTATTGGATGCACAAGATTGGTTAAAAACCCTAATTGGACAAGATTAAGTGTAGGGAGGACCAAAATGACCTAAATATTCATCCAATGACATAAAACACCTATTGGATGCACAAGATTGGTTAAAAACCCTAATTGGACAAGATTAAGTGTAGGGAGGACGAAAATGACCTAAATATTCATCCAATGACATAAAACACCTATTGGATGCACAACATTGGTTAAAAACCCTAATTGGACAAGATTAAGTGTAGGGAGGACGAAAATGACCTAAATGTTCATCCAATGACACAAAAACACCTATTGGATGCACAAGATTGGTTAAAAACCCTAATTGGACAAGATTAAGAGTAGGGAGGACGAAAATGACCTAAATATTCATCCAATGACATAAATCACCTATTGGATGCACAAGATTGGTTAAAAACCCTAATTGGACAAGATTAAGTGTAGGGAGGACGAAAATGACCTAAATATTCATCCAATGACATAAAACACCTATTGGATGCACAACATTGGTTAAAAACCCTAATTGGACAAGATTAAGTGTAGGGAGGACGAAAATGACCTAAATATTCATCCAATGACATAAAACACCTATTGGATGCACAAGATTGGTTAAAAACCCTAATTGAACAAGATTAAGTGTAGGGAGGACGAAAATGACCTAAATATTCATCCAATGACATAAAACACCTATTGGATGCACAAGAATGGTTAAAAACCCTAATTGGACAAGATTAAGTGTAGGGAGGACGAAAATGACCTAAATATTCATCCAATGACATAAAACACCTATTGGATGCACAAGATTGGTTAAAAACCCTAATTGGACAAGAATTAGCCTAGGGAGGACGACAATGACCTAATTGTTCATCCAATGACACAAACACACCTATTGGATGCACAAGATTGGTTAGAAACCCTAATTGGACAAGATTAAGTTTAGGGAGGACGAAAATGACCTAAATGTTCATCCAATGACACAAAAACACCAATTGGATGCACACGATTGGTTAGAAACCCTAATTGGACAAGATTAAGTGTAGGGAGGACGAAAATGACCTAAATGTTCATCCAATGACACAAAACACCTATTGGATGCACAAGATCGGTTAAAAACCCTAATTGGACAACATTAAGTGTAGGGAGGACGAAAATGACCTAAATATTCATCCAATGACATAAAAGACCTATTGGATGCACAAGATTGGTTAAAAACCCTAATTGGACAAGAATTAGCCTAGGGAGGACGAAAATGACCTAATTGTTCATCCAATGATACAAAAACACCAATTGGATGCACACGATTGGGTAGAAACCCTAATTGGAAAAGATATAGTGTAGGGAGGACGAAAATGACCTAAATGTTCATCCAATGACACAAAAACACCTATTGGATGCACAAGATTGGTTAAAAACCCTAATTGGACAAGATTAAGTGTAGGGAGGACGAAAATGACCTAAATATTCATCCAATGACATAAAACACCTATTGGATGCACAAGATTGGTTAAAAACCCTAATTGGACAAGATTAAGTGTAGGGAGGACGAAAATGACCCAAATATTCATCCAATGACATAAAACACCTATTTGATGCACAACATTGGTTAAAAACCCTAATTGGACAAGATTAAGTGTAGGGAGGACGAAAATGACCTAAATATTCATCCAATGACATAAAACACCTGTTGGATGCACAAGATTGGTTGAAAACCCTAATTGGACAAGTATTAGGCTAGGGAGGACGAAAATGACCTAATTGTTCATCCAATGACACAAACACACCTATTGGATGCACAAGATTTGTTAGAAACCCTAATTGGACAAGATTACGTTTAGGGAGGACGAAAATGACCTAAATGTTCATCCAATGACACAAAAACACCAATTGGATGCACACGATTGGTTAGAAACCCTAATTGGACAAGATAAAGTGTAGGGAGGACGAAAATGACCTAAATGTTCATCCGATGACACAAAACACCTATTGGATGCACAATATTGGTTAAAAACCCTAATTGGACAAGAATTTGCCTAGGGAGGACGAAAATGACCTTATTGTTCATTCAATGACACAAAACACCTATTGGATCCACAAGATTGGTTAAAAATCCTAATTGGACATGAATTATCCTAGGGAGGACGAAAATGGCCTAATTGTTCATCCAATGATACAAAAACACCAATTGGATGCACACATTTGGGTAGAAACCCTAATTGGAAAAGATAGTGTAGGGAGGACGAAAATGACCTAAATGTTCATCCAATGACACAAAAACACCTATTGGATGCACAAGATTGGTTAAAAACCCTAATTGGACAAGATTAAAAGAAGGGAGGACGAAAATGACCTAAATATTCATCCAATGACATAAAACACCTATTGGATGCACAAGATTGGTTAATAACCCTAATTGGACAAGATTAAGTGTAGGGAGGACGAAAATGACCTAAATATTCATCCAATGACATAAAACACCTATTGGATGCACAAGATTGGTTAAAAACCCTAATTGGACAAGATTAAGTGTAGGGAGGACGAAAATGACCTAAATATTCATCCAATGACATAAAACACCTATTGGATGCACAAGATTGGTTAGAAACCCTAATCGGACAAGATTAAGTTTAGGGAGGACGAAAATGACCTAAATGTTCATCCAATGACACAAAAACACCAATTGGATGCACACGATTGGTTAGAAACCCTAATTGGACAAGATAAAGTGTAGGGAGGACGAAAATGACCTAAATGTTCATCCAATGACACAAAAACACCTATTGGATGCACAAGATTGGTTAAAAACCCTAATTGGACAAGATTAAGAGTAGGGAGGACGAAAATGACCTAAATATTCATCCAATGACATAAATCACCTATTGGATGCAGAAGATTGGTTAAAAACCCTAATTGGACAAGATTAAATGTAGGGAGGACGAAAATGACCTAAATATTCATCCAATGACATGAAACACCTATTGGATGCACAAGATTGGTTAAAAACCCTAATTGGACAAGATTAAGTGTAGGGAGGAAAAAAATGACTTAAATGTTCATCCGATGACACAAAACACCTATTGGATGCACAAGATTGGTTAAAAACCCTATTTGGACAAGAATTTGCCTAGGGAGGACGAAAATGACCTTATTGTTCATTCAATGACACAAAACACCTATTGGATCCACAAGATTGGTTAAAAATCCTAATTGGACATGAATTATCCTAGGGAGGACGAAAATGGCCTAATTGTTCATCCAATGATACAAAAACACCAATTGGATGCACACGATTGGGTAGAAACCCTAATTGGAAAAGATATAGTGTAGGGAGGACGAAAATGACCTAAATGTTCATCCAATGACACCAAAACACCTATTGGATGCACAAGATTGGTTAAAAACCCTAATTGGACAAGATTAAGAGTAGGGAGGACGAAAATGACCTAAATATTCATCCAATGACATAAAACACCTATTGGATGCACAAGATTGGTTAAAAACCCTAATTGGACAAGATTAAGTGTAGGGAGGACGAAAATGACCTAAATATTCATCCAATGACATAAAACACCTATTGGATGCACAAGATTGGTTAAAAACCCTAATTGGACAAGATTAAGTGTAGGGAGGACGAAAATGACCTAAATATTCATCCAATGACATAAAACACCTGTTGGATGCACAAGATTGGTTGAAAACCCTAATTGGACAAGTATTAGGCTAGGGAGGACGAAAATGACCTAATTGTTCATCCAATGACACAAACACACCTATTGGATGCACAAGATTTGTTAGAAACCCTAATTGGACAAGATTACGTTTAGGGAGGACGAAAATGACCTAAATGTTCATCCAATGACACAAAAACACCAATTGGATGCACACGATTGGTTAGAAACCCTAATTGGACAAGATAAAGTGTAGGGAGGACGAAAATGACCTAAATGTTCATCCGATGACACAAAACACCTATTGGATGCACAATATTGGTTAAAAACCCTAATTGGACAAGAATTTGCCTAGGGAGGACGAAAATGACCTTATTGTTCATTCAATGACACAAAACACCTATTGGATCCACAAGATTGGTTAAAAATCCTAATTGGACATGAATTATCCTAGGGAGGACGAAAATGGCCTAATTGTTCATCCAATGATACAAAAACACCAATTGGATGCACACATTTGGGTAGAAACCCTAATTGGAAAAGATAGTGTAGGGAGGACGAAAATGACCTAAATGTTCATCCAATGACACAAAAACACCTATTGGATGCACAAGATTGGTTAAAAACCCTAATTGGACAAGATTAAAAGAAGGGAGGACGAAAATGACCTAAATATTCATCCAATGACATAAAACACCTATTGGATGCACAAGATTGGTTAATAACCCTAATTGGACAAGATTAAGTGTAGGGAGGACGAAAATGACCTAAATATTCATCCAATGACATAAAACACCTATTGGATGCACAAGATTGGTTAAAAACCCTAATTGGACAAGATTAAGTGTAGGGAGGACGAAAATGACCTAAATATTCATCCAATGACATAAAACACCTATTGGATGCACAAGATTGGTTAGAAACCCTAATCGGACAAGATTAAGTTTAGGGAGGACGAAAATGACCTAAATGTTCATCCAATGACACAAAAACACCAATTGGATGCACACGATTGGTTAGAAACCCTAATTGGACAAGATAAAGTGTAGGGAGGACGAAAATGACCTAAATGTTCATCCAATGACACAAAAACACCTATTGGATGCACAAGATTGGTTAAAAACCCTAATTGGACAAGATTAAGAGTAGGGAGGACGAAAATGACCTAAATATTCATCCAATGACATAAATCACCTATTGGATGCAGAAGATTGGTTAAAAACCCTAATTGGACAAGATTAAGTGTAGGGAGGACGAAAATGACCTAAATATTCATCCAATGACATGAAACACCTATTGGATGCACAAGATTGGTTAAAAACCCTAATTGGACAAGATTAAGTGTAGGGAGGAAAAAAATGACTTAAATGTTCATCCGATGACACAAAACACCTATTGGATGCACAAGATTGGTTAAAAACCCTATTTGGACAAGAATTTGCCTAGGGAGGACGAAAATGACCTTATTGTTCATTCAATGACACAAAACACCTATTAGATCCACAAGATTGGTTAAAAATCCTAATTGGACATGAATTATCCTAGGGAGGACGAAAATGGCCTAATTGTTCATCCAATGATACAAAAACACCAATTGGATGCACACGATTGGGTAGAAACCCTAATTGGAAAAGATATAGTGTAGGGAGGACGAAAATGACCTAAATGTTCATCCAATGACACCAAAACACCTATTGGATGCACAAGATTGGTTAAAAACCCTAATTGGACAAGATTAAGAGTAGGGAGGACGAAAATGACCTAAATATTCATCCAATGACATAAAACACCTATTGGATGCACAAGATTGGTTAAAAACCCTAATTGGACAAGATTAAGTGTAGGGAGGACGAAAATGACCTAAATATTCATCCAATGACATAAAACACCTATTGGATGCAAAAGATTGGTTAAAAACCCTAATTGGACAAGATTAAGTGTAGGGAGGACGAAAATGACCTAAATATTCATCCAATCACATAAAACACCTATTGGATGCACAAGATTGGTTAAAAACCCTAATTGGACAAGATTAAGTGTAGGGAGGACGAAAATGACCTAAATATTCATCCAATGACATAAAACACCTATTGGATGCACAAGATTGGTTAAAAACCCTAATTGGACAAGATTAAGTGTAGGGAGGACGAAAATGACCTAAATATTCATCCAATGACATAAAACATCTATTGGATGCACAAGATTGGTTAAAAACCCTAATTGGACAAGATTAAGTGTAGGGAGGACGAAAATGACCTAAATATTCATCCAATGACATAAAACACCTATTGGATGCACAAGATTGGTTAAAAACCCTAATTGAACAAGATTAAGTGTAGGGAGGACGAAAATGACCTAAATATTCATCCAATGACATAAAACACCTATTGGATGCACAAGAATGGTTAAAAACCCTAATTGGACAAGATTAAGTGTAGGGAGGACGAAAATGACCTAAATATTCATCCAATGACATAAAACACCTATTGGATGCACAAGATTGGTTAAAAACCCTAATTGGACAAGAATTAGCCTAGGGAGGACGACAATGACCTAATTGTTCATCCAATGACACAAACACACCTATTGGATGCACAAGATTGGTTAGAAACCCTAATTGGACAAGATTAAGTTTAGGGAGGACGAAAATGACCTAAATGTTCATCCAATGACACAAAAACACCAATTGGATGCACACGATTGGTTAGAAACCCTAATTGGACAAGATTAAGTGTAGGGAGGACGAAAATGACCTAAATATTCATCCAATGACATAAAACACCTATTGGATGCACAACATTGGTTAAAAACCCTAATTGGACAAGATTAAGTGTAGGGAGGACGAAAATGACCTAAATATTCATCCAATGACATAAAACACCTATTGGATGCACAAGATCGGTTAAAAACCCTAATTGGACAAGATTAAGTGTAGGGAGGACGAAAACGACTTAAATGTTCATCCATTGACAGAAAACACCTATTGGATGCACAAGATTGGTTAAAAACCCTAATTGGACATGATTGAGTGTAGGGAGGACGAAAATGACCTAAATATTCAACCAATGACGCAAAAGACCTATTGGATGCACAAGATTGGTTAAAAACCCTAATTGGACAAGAATTATCCTAAGGAGGACGAAAATGACCTAATTGTTCATCCAATGACACAAAAACACCTATTGGATGCACAAGTTTGGTTAAAAACCCTAATTGGAAAAGATAAAGTGTAGGGAGGACGAAAATGACCTAAATGTTCATCCAATGACACAAAAACACCTATTGGATGCACAAGATTGGTTAAAAACCCTAATTGGACAAGATTGAGAGTAGGGAGGACGAAAATGACCTAAATATTCATCCAATGACATAAAACACCTATTGGATGCACAAGATTGGTTAAAAACCCTAATTGGACAAGATTAAGTGTAGGGAGGACGAAAATGACCTAAATATTCATCCAATGACATAAAACAGCTATTGGATGCACAAGATTGGCTAAAAACCCTAATTGGACAAGATTAAGTGTAGGGAGGACGAAAATGAACTAAATATTCATGCAATGACATAAAACACCTATTACATGCACAACATTGGTTAAAAACCCTAATTGGACAAGATTAAGTGTAGGGAGGACGAAAATGACCTAAATATTCATCCAATGACATAAAACACCTATTGGATGCACAAGATTGGTTAAAAACCCTAATTGGACAAGAATTTGTCGAGGGAGGACGAAAATGACCTAAATGTTCATCTAATGACACAAAACACCTATTGGATGCACAAGATCGGTTAAAAACCCTAATTGGACAAGATTAAGTGTAGGGAGGACGAAAATGACCTAAATATTCATCCAATGACATAAAACACCTATTGGATGCACAAGATCGGTTAAAAACCCTAATTGGACAAGATTAAGTGTAGGGAGGACGAAAACGACCTAAATGTTCATCCAATGACAGAAAACACCTATTGGATGCACAAGATTGGTTAAAAACCCTAATTGGACATGATTGAGTGTAGGGAGGACGAAAATGACCTAAATATTCAACCAATGACGCAAAAGACCTATTGGATGCACAAGATTGGTTAAAAACCCTAATTTGACAAGAATTAGCCTTGGGAGGACAAAAATGACCTAATTGTTCATCCAATGATACAAAAACACCAATTAGATGCACAAGATTGGTTAAAAACCCTAATTGGACAAGAATTATCCTAAGGAGGACGAAAATGACCTAATTGTTCATCCAATGACACAAAACACCTATTGGATGCACAAGATTGGTTAAAAACCCTAATTGGACAAGAATTAGCCTAGGGAGGATGAAAATGACCTAAATTTTCATTCAATGACACAAAACACCTATTGGATGCACAAGATTAGTTAAAAACCCTAATTGGACAAGATTAAGTGTAGGGAGGACGAAAATGACCTAAATATTCATCCAATGACATAAAACACCTATTGGATGCACAAGATTGGTTAAAAACCCTAATTGGACAAGATTAAGTGTAGGGAGGACGAAAATGACCTAAATATTCATCCAATGACATAAAACACCTATTGGATGCACAAGAATGGTTAAAAACCCTAATTGGACAAGATTAAGTGTAGGGAGGACGAAAATGACCTAAATATTCATCCAATGACATAAAACACCTATTGGATGCACAAGATTGGTTAAAAACCCTAATTGGACAAGAATTAGCCTAGGGAGGACGACAATGACCTAATTGTTCATCCAATGACACAAACACACCTACTGGATGCACAAGATTGGTTAGAAACCCTAATTGGACAAGTTTAAGTTTAGGGAGGACGAAAATGACCTAAATGTTCATCCAATGACACAAAAACACCAATTGGATGCACACGATTGGTTAGAAACCCTAATTGGACAAGATAAAGTGTAGGGAGGACGAAAATGACCTAAATGTTCATCCAATGACACAAAAACACCTATTGGATGCACAAGATTGGTTAAAAACCCTAATTGGACAAGATTAAGAGTAGGGAGGACGAAAATGACCTAAATATTCATCCAATGACATAAATCACCTATTGGATGCACAAGATTGGTTAAAAACCCTAATTGGACAAGATTAAGTGTAGGGAGGACGAAAATGACCTAAATATTCATCCAATGACATAAAACACCTATTGGATGCACAAGATTGGTTAAAAACCCTAATTGGACAAGATTAAGTGTAGGGAGGACGAAAATTACCCAAATATTCATCCAATGACATAAAACACCTATTGGATGCACAACATTGGTTAAAAACCCTAATTGGACAAAATTAAGTGTAGGGAGGACGAAAATGACCTAAATATTCATCCAATGACATAAAACACCTATTGGATGAACAAGATTGGTTGAAAACCCTAATTGGACAAGTATTAGGCTAGGGAGGACGAAAATGACCTAATTGTTCATCCAATGACACAAACACACCTATTGGATGCACAAGATTTGTTAGAAACCCTAATTGGACAAGATTACGTTTAGGGAGGACGAAAATGACCTAAATGTTCATCCAATGACACAAAAACACCAATTGGATGCACACAATTGGTTAGAAACCCTAATTGGACAAGATAAAGTGTAGGGAGGACGAAAATGACCTAAATGTTCATCCAATGACACAAAACACCTATTGGATGCACAAGATTGGTTAAAAACCCTAATTGGACAAGAATTTGCCTAGGGAGGACGAAAATGACCTTATTGTTCATTCAATGACACAAAACACCTATTGGATCCACAAGATTGGTTAAAAATCCTAATTGGACATGAATTATCCTAGGGAGGACGAAAATGGCCTAATTGTTCATCCAATGATACAAAAACACCAATTGGATGCACACGATTGGGTAGAAACCCTAATTGGAAAAGATATAGTGTAGGGAGGACGAAAATGACCTAAATGTTCATCCAATGACACCAAAACACCTATTGGATGCACAAGATTGGTTAAAAACCCTAATTGGACAAGATTAAGAGTAGGGAGGACGAAAATGACCTAAATATTCATCCAATGACATAAAACACCTATTGGATGCACAAGATTGGTTAAAAACCCTAATTGGACAAGATTAAGTGTAGGGAGGACGAAAATGACCTAAATATTCATCCAATGACATAAAACACCTATTGGATGCACAAGATTGGTTAAAAACCCTAATTGGACAAGATTAAGTGTAGGGAGGACGAAAATGACCTAAATATTCATCCAATGACATAAAACACCTGTTGGATGCACAAGATTGGTTGAAAACCCTAATTGGACAAGTATTAGGCTAGGGAGGACGAAAATGACCTAATTGTTCATCCAATGACACAAACACACCTATTGGATGCACAAGATTTGTTAGAAACCCTAATTGGACAAGATTACGTTTAGGGAGGACGAAAATGACCTAAATGTTCATCCAATGACACAAAAACACCAATTGGATGCACACGATTGGTTAGAAACCCTAATTGGACAAGATAAAGTGTAGGGAGGACGAAAATGACCTAAATGTTCATCCGATGACACAAAACACCTATTGGATGCACAATATTGGTTAAAAACCCTAATTGGACAAGAATTTGCCTAGGGAGGACGAAAATGACCTTATTGTTCATTCAATGACACAAAACACCTATTGGATCCACAAGATTGGTTAAAAATCCTAATTGGACATGAATTATCCTAGGGAGGACGAAAATGGCCTAATTGTTCATCCAATGATACAAAAACACCAATTGGATGCACACATTTGGGTAGAAACCCTAATTGGAAAAGATAGTGTAGGGAGGACGAAAATGACCTAAATGTTCATCCAATGACACAAAAACACCTATTGGATGCACAAGATTGGTTAAAAACCCTAATTGGACAAGATTAAAAGAAGGGAGGACGAAAATGACCTAAATATTCATCCAATGACATAAAACACCTATTGGATGCACAAGATTGGTTAATAACCCTAATTGGACAAGATTAAGTGTAGGGAGGACGAAAATGACCTAAATATTCATCCAATGACATAAAACACCTATTGGATGCACAACATTGGTTAAAAACCCTAATTGGACAAGATTAAGTGTAGGGAGGACGAAAATGACCTAAATATTCATCCAATGACATAAAACACCTATTGGATGCACAAGATTGGTTAGAAACCCTAATCGGACAAGATTAAGTTTAGGGAGGACGAAAATGACCTAAATGTTCATCCAATGACACAAAAACACCAATTGGATGCACACGATTGGTTAGAAACCCTAATTGGACAAGATAAAGTGTAGGGAGGACGAAAATGACCTAAATGTTCATCCGATGACCCAAAACACCTATTGGATGCACAAGATTGGTTAAAAACCCTAATTGGACAAGATTAAAAGTAGGGAGGACGAAAATGACCTAAATATTCATCCAATGACATAAAACACCTATTGGATGCACAAGATTGGTTAAAAACCCTAATTGGACAAGATTAAGTGTAGGGAGGACGAAAATGACCTAAATATTCATCCAATGACATAAAACACCTATTGGATGCACAAGATTGGTTAAAAACCCTAATTGGACAAGATTAAGTGTAGGGAGGACGAAAATGACCCAAATATTCATCCAATGACATAAAATACCTATTGGATGCACAACATTGGTTAAAAACCCTAATTGGACAAGATTAAGTGTAGGGAGGACGAAAATGACCTAAATATTCATCCAATGACATAAAACACCTGTTGGATGCACAAGATTGGTTGAAAACCCTAATTGGACAAGTATTAGGCTAGGGAGGACGAAAATGACCTAATTGTTCATCCAATGACACAAACACACCTATTGGATGCACAAGATTTGTTAGAAACCCTAATTGGACAAGATTACGTTTAGGGAGGACGAAAATGACCTAAATGTTCATCCAATGACACAAAAACACCAATTGGATGCACACGATTGGTTAGAAACCCTAATTGGACAAGATAAAGTGTAGGGAGGACGAAAATGACCTAAATGTTCATCCAATGACACAAAAACACCTATTGGATGCACAAGATTGGTTAAAAACCCTAATTGGACAAGATTAAGAGTAGGGAGGACGAAAATGACCTAAATATTCATCCAATGACATAAATCACCTATTGGATGCAGAAGATTGGTTAAAAACCCTAATTGGACAAGATTAAGTGTAGGGAGGACGAAAATGACCTAAATATTCATCCAATGACATGAAACACCTATTGGATGCACAAGATTGGTTAAAAACCCTAATTGGACAAGATTAAGTGTAGGGAGGAAAAAAATGACTTAAATGTTCATCCGATGACACAAAACACCTATTGGATGCACAAGATTGGTTAAAAACCCTATTTGGACAAGAATTTGCATAGGGAGGACGAAAATGACCTTATTGTTCATTCAATGACACAAAACACCTATTAGATCCACAAGATTGGTTAAAAATCCTAATTGGACATGAATTATCCTAGGGAGGACGAAAATGGCCTAATTGTTCATCCAATGATACAAAAACACCAATTGGATGCACACGATTGGGTAGAAACCCTAATTGGAAAAGATATAGTGTAGGGAGGACGAAAATGACCTAAATGTTCATCCAATGACACCAAAACACCTATTGGATGCACAAGATTGGTTAAAAACCCTAATTGGACAAGATTAAGAGTAGGGAGGACGAAAATGACCTAAATATTCATCCAATGACATAAAACACCTATTGGATGCACAAGATTGGTTAAAAACCCTAATTGGACAAGATTAAGTGTAGGGAGGACGAAAATGACCTAAATATTCATCCAATGA
>JBBPBS010000276.1:25050164-25082259 GCA_037974835.1 Cicer judaicum | reverse complement strand
TAAAATTTTTTAGTTTAAAATAAATTTAATATGAATTTTTTAAATATTATAAAAGTAATAAAAAAATGAATTTAGAAATTGAATTTTGAATTTATTTATTGTAAGAATTTTTTATAATGTGGTAAATATGATTACTAAAAAAATCATTGAAAAATATATGGTCATATTCTAGTGAGAACTAAAATTGCTTGCATGATAATTTTATTGAGACTAAAAAATGTGATTCTTTGTACAAAAAATAAAAATGAAATTTTTAAATAACTAAAAACTTATTTAATCCTTAATCAAATATCAAAGTATATTTTGATATAAATAAATCTAATTATTTGTATGTTACAGGAGGGGCCATATTTTCGAATAAATGGTTAAATATTGTTTAGCGCTTATTAAAATTGTGTCCATTATTATTCATTTGATTTGTAAGTCTTAATTATAATGATAAATGTTGATATTGTTAAATTAAAAATTATATCTTAAACTTAAATTCAAAATCTTGTACTTGTATTGTGAATTTCAATTAATTCATACCACTCCGTCTTCAAGAAAAAAATTGTCCATTTTCATCTTATACATTTTACAAAAACTTTGAAAAATAAAATATATATCTTTTATAATGATGTCCTCGAATAAAAATTGATAAAACAAAATATATTTTTTTCATTTTGTATTCAATCAATTTTCTTTCTTGTATATTGTCTCTAAAACAAATAAAATATGGATAAGAAATATTAAAAATCATAGCTCAATGCAAAAATCATTTGAACGTTTTGAATTGATAATATATCATTGATTTTTTTTCTTCATATTTAGCATTAGTTTTAATGAGTTTTTTTAATAATATACTCCTTTACATTAAAATAATTGTAACTTATTGTCCCCACTATGTTTCAAAAGCCTAATAACTTTAGCTCACTCCTTTGTATTATAAACCTCAACAATATTATACTAAACTTCATTTTTTTCACGTATTATTATCTTAAAAAATGTCTTCTTTTTTTTTTCTATAGAAAAACTAATACATTAGAAACCAAAATACACTATTATAGGAAGTACACAAAAATAGAAAATAAAAAGAAAACGTAATCTAAAGTAAAAAAACACAACAATCAGAATCCAATCAACCGAAAACACAAAAGACATATGGATGGAAAGGATTTAGGAGGGATACCACCAGCCTAACAACGCTTCTCGAAGCCAAAACGCCAAAGATAAACAAATGCATAACAATTGAGAATCATAACAAAATTCAGAGAACCAACGTGCACTCGTCGGTCCCAGAAACCCTACATCCCTTATTTGGCCCAAACAAAGAAGAGGTTCCACCTCCCATTCAGAGAAGGTGTAGGAATAATTGAAGGTCTTGCCTAAAACCACTTCCCATGGAGAATGTTATCTTACCGACCAACTGTTCAACAATCACCATCTTTTCAGAAAATATTGAATCATTTCAAGAGTTTTAAATGAACCACACATCTGAATGTCATATCAGAGCCATGTCTAGCATACTCTTAGCCCCACCTCAAAATTTCCGAAAAATACAAACAAACAGAACAACTATGGTGAAATCACTACCTACCTAAAAAGCATATACCACACCTGCAAGGAAAACTCACAAGTGACAAAAAAATTACATAACTTCGTCAACACAACATAAAACACATAAGATGTTGCAGTAGACTCAACAACTACTCTTCTTTGGAAAAGATTCTAACAAGTTGGGACCCTATCCAGAAGTAACAACCAGAAAAAGATAATGACTTTATAAGGGGTCCAACTTTTCATAACATTCTTCAAGATATGGACATTCTCATCTACATGATCTCCTTCAGCTCGAGAGGCAACCAAGAACAAAGAGCAAGTCGTCAATTTTTATGATTTAATTAACTATATAATTCAATCACTTTAATAAATTAATGATGTGAAGACTAAATAAATCGAATTGAAAGAATTAGTAGCATGATAAAATACAATCTACTCTGATTTGCTTCCAAATTTATTGCAACTTGTATAAATATGCAATCCTCAAATTTAAGTGTATATATATATATATATATAATTGAATCTACAACAACACAACCATCAATTGAACCTGAAATTGAAGCTGCAATTGGCCCAACCCTAACAACAATGAAACTTGCAACTTCACTTTCATCGTCACTTGCATCTAGGAAAGTAACCAAACCAATATCTAAGACAGGAACTACAACATCAATTAAGAAAGAAAAAAACCTTGGTATTTAACTGGTCCTGTTGAACTTGTGTATAACCTTCATAATTAACTCATTTGCATTATGTTTTTATATTAATTTGTTTCAGATATTGTAGGGAAAGAAAATAACTTAACCAAAAGTTAGGAGTAGTGACAGACTTATGACAATTACTAGGACTAAGACTTATGTTGGTCCATAAAGTGATGAAAGAAATCCACTTACAATTGAAGATGATGTTCAACCATTGCAACAAGAGAATGATGTCAAGTTGGAAAGTTATTTATATTCTAACAAATAAAATATAATTATTTAGTTATTCATGATTTTGCTTTTAAAATTGAAATTGTTTATTTAGTAGTGTCAATGGGTGGTTTTAATAAAAAATTATTTTATAACTTATTTAATTTTTTTGTTAATTTATAATATTTAAAATATAATAAGTTAATTTTAAAAAAATAATATGCAATTATTCACAGTGATAATTTTGTTATTTAAATATAATATATATTATATCATATTATACTGAGATGTGTAGCAAATACATGATAAAATAAAATGTAATTATATTGATTATTATGTGTGTATCAAACACAAGATATGATAATGTTTATCCTATCATTATCCTATCGATGAATGATATTGAAATACACTATTAAACACAAATACAAACACAAATCCTTGTGGCCCCACATAATCTCTTTCTTCATTAAATTTCCCCCCTTTTTTTAATTTCTTTTTTTTTTGTCTCTCTTTTTTCAGATATCTTTTTTGTCATCCTCTCCAAATAAACACATTCATCTTTCCTTTCTTCCATTATCTCATCACTTTATGAAGTAACTTGAGCAACTTTATCTCATCACTTGCAAGATAACTTGGTACATTGTTTTGCTTAGATATGATTTTTTTTATTTTTTTTTATTCATACACGTTTTCTGGGTTCATACCTGATTTTTCTGATTCTGGTTAATAATATAAACATTATTGGTTAATAAAGTATCATAGGTGGTTAATGACTTATTTTTGTCTAAAAATTAGGGTTGTGAACTATTAATCAATCATGTTAATTATTTTTGTATATATATTAAGTTTTATCACTTTTAATCAATGATGTTAATCAGATTTGAAATGTTAAGTTTCATATTATGTGATTAGTAGTGTTTAAATTATGATTCTTTCTGATTTTTTGTTTCTCGTTAATAGTGTAAATATTATTAGTTAGTGAAGTACAATAGGTGGTTAATGATCAGATTGAATTATTTTTTGTAGTTTTTATGTGAGATTTGCACTATCAATTGAAACTTCATGGATTATGGTACTATTGAAGATGAAGGTATCAAGGTTGACATCCTTGATGATGATGACAACACATGTTGTTGGGAGCCTGCAACAGTGATGTGTTTTTCTTGCTTATGAAGAGTATGCTTCGAGAAAGGGTTTTGGGTGGAAGATTAGATCTTCAAGAAAAGGGCAAGATGGGGAGCCCTGCTACTTAATTTTATCATGCTCAAGAGAGGGGTCTAAAGTCCAAAAATTTCGTGTACGTTAAAAACACTTCCAACGAAGGTAAATAATTGTCCTGCCAAGATTGTTATTAAGTTGGATAAAGATGGATTGTGTTACATTACAAAATTTGAACCTGATCATACTCCCGAGACAAGTCCTACAAAGGCACGGTTGTTCAAAGCTAACAAGAAAATGAATTTGCATGTAAAGAGAACAATACAAATCAATGATGATGCAGGAGTAATGATCAACAAGACATTTCAATCTCGTGTTAAAGATGCAGGAGGACATAAAAATGTACCATTTTGTGAAAGAGACGTGATGAATTATGTTAACAAGGAACGACGCGCAATAGGAAAAGAAGGTGATGGAAAGGTCTTGATAAGCTATTTCTGCCAAATGAGGGAACAAAATTCAGATTTCTTCTATGACATAGATTTAGATTATGATTTTCACGTAAGGAATGTGTTTTGGCTAACGCAAGAAGTAGAGCTGCTTATGAATATTTTAGAGATGTTGTGACTTTTGACACAATATATTTGACTAATAACTATGACATGTCTTTTGTTGCGTTTGTTGGTGTGAATCACCATGGTCAGTCAACATTACTTGGATGTGGACTGTTGTCAAGTGAAGATACAAATTCATTTGTATGGATTTTCAAATCATGGCTTCGTTGTATGCTAGAAAAGGCCCCTCTAGGTATTGTGATTGACCAATGCAAGGATATGAAAAATCCCATTGAGTTAGTCTTTCCTACACCTCGTCATAGGTGGTGTTTATGGCATATAATGAAAAAAATTCTTGAAAAGCTCAATCAATATAGCAAATATAAAAAGATTAAGTTTGCATTGAAAGAAGCAATTTATGACACAGTCACAAAAGAGGCATTTGAAGAAAAAATGTGTTCTTTCATTGAAAAATTTGAGCTTCAACAAAATGATTGGTTGAATGGATTGTATAACGAACGTCATAGATGAGCACCAACCTTGCTAAGGAAATATTGTTTGGGCAGGTATGTCTACTACACAGCGAAGTGAAAGTATACATTCTTTCTTTGATGGTTATATCTATTCAATGAGAAGTTTAAATCAATTTCTAAAACAATATGATAATGCTCTCAGAAGTCGATCAGAAAAAGAATTTGAAGCAGATTTTAATTCGATGGATACTACAATTGCTTGTGGGTCAAACTTGTCAATTGAAAAGCAATTCCAAGTTGAATACACTCATGCCAAATTTAAGGAAGTTCAAACAGAATTTAGATCTAAAATGAATTGTGTTGCTTCCTTGTATACCGTGGAGGGTTCCTTTGCTACATACCATGTTTTGGAGGAAGTGTCAATTGGAGACAAACCAAAAACATGTGTCTTAAAAGTTGTGTTTAATCGAGAAAATAATGATGTCAAATTTGAATGTTCGTTGTTTGAGTTTAGAGGTATTTTGTGTTGCCATGTGTTATCTGTGTGTACTCAAGAGAGAGTTAAAAATGTGTCAGAGAAGTATATCTTAACAAGGTGGAAGAAAAATATTAAAAGGAAAGATTCATATATTAAGAGTAGTTATAGTGTGAAAGAATTGAAGCCACAAATGGACAGGTTTGACAAATTGTGCAAGCTTTTCTATGAAGTTGCTGAAGTAGCTGTAGAGTCTGAAGATACGACTAAGGCACTCAATTAAATATTACATCAATTTAATTCTAATGCACCCACCATGGATACTACAATTAACAAGATTAAAAGAAGTTATATTGATGCTTTAAGTCCAGACAACGAATGAAATTCACATTCCTTTGTGGGTCAAGCGTAAAGTTCGTCCTTCATCAAAAAGAAAAATATTTGTAGTTGAAAAAATCGTAAAGAGGTCAAGGAATCAAACCAATCAATGCGATAACAAAGAGACTACCTTTGTAAGTTTTTTTCGTCCAGAAATTATGTATCCATCATATATATATTATATTAAAATATTTCTTTTTTGTTTATTGAAATTTGTAGGAGAACAATACTGAAATAGTGAGAAATCATAATGAAAATAACATCTGCATAGAATCATCTATTAAAGCTATTGAAAGTAACACATTGGTTCGTATTTCAATTTATGAATGAGTGTGTGGTTGTATTATTATATGTAAGATTGTGTTAACTTATTGTATGTTGTTGTTCAGGTTGGAGGTAATACATCATTCTTTGATCTTTTGTCACAATTCAGCATAACTATGTGATAAAATGTAAATATTTTATCAAATTTTTATATGACATTTTGTTGCAACAAACAGTCAAGTAAATGAATTGTATGATAATCATGTATGTGGTTTATCACATTTGTCACTTTTTTGTCATTAATGGATTTTAGCAGAACGTTTGGTCATTCTAATTGCATATCATAAATATTTGATAAATAAAAAATTCAATATTCATACCATCAAATTCATGATCGGATTCATGCATTGGTTGACGTTTACACAATTCTTCTTTCAACAATTTTACCTCACCCTCAAGAATCAAAATCTTCTCTTGGGACTGCCTATTCTCCGTCAACATCGTTGATAATCAACAGAACGTACAATTTGATTTTCTTGTTCATGCAATGCTTCATTTACCATGTCAAATTCAAGTTCTTCATTTGTGGCAGTTAACTCTTCAATTATCTTGCACAGCGAAAAACAATTGAAACACACACATTATTATTAAATAATTTATACAATCAAATAATATAAATCTTTACCATGTTATTTTGAAATGCTTTTAATATTGTTTTCTTCTGACACTGTAAGATTGGCCAATTCAAATATCTCGGGAAACTAAACTTGGGAATAGATGCTTCACCTAATGACAAGTGGTTGAACGCTCAGATCTAAAACAAATATTAATGACTTAATAAATGTATTTTAATTTAAAGACAACACAAGATAGAAGATGGTGACATAAAATGATATTAAATATATACCTGTAGGACAATTGCACAACCTGTCTCTTTCAACACAATTTCAATCCTACTTAAACTTTCAACTAAAATATTATACATCGCAACACCCCAATTATAGCTATGCAAAGACTCTACATCATCAAGTATTTTAATATAATGAGTATTTACTTGATTTCCTGATTGGGGAAAATAGAACTCGCCAAATGCGAGGAGTATATAAAGTCTACAAAAATTGACTTTGTGCATATGATACATGTGAAGCAACACACTAATCATTTCACAAGTTACTTATTTTCCTCTCAACAACAACAATGTATCATATTCCTCATTTTCATATTCTTTCAAAGACTCACCTACTATTGGTAGTTCTATAGCTAAACATTCGTCACTTGGAGTAAAATTAAGTATCCTACCTCTAATCGTAAATCCTCCAATACGTTCATCCCACCTACTAGCCAACTCCGACAATAAAGCACTAGAAATTTATAAAATTTTTGGCATATCTAAAACCCATTTGAATGGAGTTGTCATAATTTGAGTTCGATTTGCATTTGTCAAATAAAGGTTGATTTCATGCAATAAATTTGGTAAACATGCATGTCTCGCACATATATGAAAAGTATGAATATATGGTTAATATTGATAAATAAATTGCAACAATACAAATGCAACTAATTTATAAATTCCTTACATTTTTTTCATTTGTCGGTGCCATGTCTTAAAGCATCAAAACTGTATAAAAATAAATACCAAAATATTAACATTTTAATAAAATACCTCATTTATGATACTAAATTTTTTTAAATTGAAATAATAGACAAAAATATACTTTAATATCAAGTCAACATTTATATTAACCTTTTGTTTGGTTACTGTTTCGGCGTACAAAGTTCTGTTTGGCCAAGTCAAGAACTTCATAACTTGGATGCTTCCAACATTCAAAAACTAGCAATTTACCTTGAAGGTATAATAATAATAATAATAATAATAATAATAATAATAATAATAATAATAATAATAATAATAATAATAATAATGTATTTGAAACGAAGAAGACAAAAATAGAAACCCTAAAAATCAGAAAATACCAAAAGAAGAAGCTAAAATAGAAACCCTAAATCAATAACTAAAAATAGAAACGAAGAAGTCAAAAATAGAAACCCTAAAAATAAAAAATCCTAAGAAAGAAACTCTAAATCAATAACTAAAAACCCTAATGATATGGAAAAGTAAACTTACAATAAAAATCCCAACAAGTGAAACCGAAACTGAGTGCACAGATCGAATATGGAGCAAACGAAGAAAACGATAGAAGATCGGCAGAATCGAATGCAACAAACGAGTGAACGGCAGAAAAATCGAATGCAATCAACAACGAAGAAGATAGAGAAACGAAGAAAACAATATGGAGAAGAAGAAAAGTAGATGGAATGGTGGAGAAGAAGATGGAGAAACAGAGAAGATGGAGAAGAGAGAGAAGAGAGAAAGAGAAAGAAAGGATTTCTCAGGAATAGAATGAAAATAATTAAAATGACTAAAATGTCCTTAAATATGTATACGTCTTTATATTTTGTATACGTATACGGTATATGTGTTTATATATGTATTAAAAGATGTGTTTAAATAACATTTCTCTTTTAATATATTAGCCAAAATAATATAGTATTTAATGCTATTTTTCTTCCACGATAGTTCCAATGTATGCATTCAAGATTACTCTTTTATAAAGTTATCTCTTACATTTCTCACACAGTCTCATCACAAACAAACAAAGATAAATATCATGTAAATACTTAAGAATTTTTTTTGTTGTAACTCTTTTTGTGATTTTGGTCATCTTGCACCATACAAACTCTAGTCTTAGTTATTTGATTGTCAACAATGTAGCAGCATGGATTACCAGCATATGAGCGAGCACGATTAATCGAGATTTCCCTACATACGTTAGTCTTGGAAATGGAACTTTTTTTTCAAGTGTGTCATAAAGGACATTCTTTGTGTCTGATACTCTTGTGTCATTCATATATGTAGGGAATGTAAACAATAATAAAGGATACGATGTTGGGCTATGTCTACTAGATAGCTTGGTGCCAAAAAAAGTAGTAGATAAGAATGTGTCGTATGATTGTGGATATAGGGAGATTAATGACTTTTTTTACTATACTTCCAAACTCATGAGATATTTGTGAGATATTATGTTGTATGAAGTGTGGAATAACCCTTATATATTAGAATAATACAATGATCTTTAATGAAATTCTGATTGAAAAAAGAAATGGATGAAAGAAAATTAATAATAATAATAATAATGATGATTATTTTTACAACTCCTACACAATATAAAATATGAAAAATAAATATTGAAAAATAGGTGTTGAGTACAATTATATTTATCTTTTAACATGGCATGTCATTCAACAAATTTTGAATTTGTAACTTGATGAGCTTCGGCAACATAATATTTGTCTTATATCTTTTTCTTTCATGTACTCGAGGTGAATCACATCATTCTTCCATATAGAAAGATCTGTCATTAAATACAAACCTGCACAAATAACTAATAGATTAATAAATAAATAAATAAAATTTCTTTTTGATATTTCCTTTAATTCATCAAGTGTATGATAATTCATATATAAAGGATATAAAAAACCATTAAAAGCTTTTAAATTTATCCTCACATCTAATTGGAAGACATTGGTCCAAAAAACTTGTAAGGAAATGAAGGAATAACATTAAAAATAAAAATAATGGGGAGGTTGGTGTGTTGACAAAGGCAATTCATTATATTAAATCTTATGTTTGTCTTGGTTGGTGGGATATAGAAACACTGAAGAGTTTGGTTCAAAATTTGCATGTTGGTTAAATAATCATTTGTGTGCGTACGTGCATACTTAATCAACGGATAACATTATTCTCAATTTACCGCACAAAAACATGAGTTTGTGGAGAGCGTTTATGTTCAGTTTTCTTCCCTTTATCTTTAACTTTTTGACATATCTTATATATAACAAAGATGCAATATAATAAATCATTTTCCTAATTTATTTATTTAGCATCTTATTTTTACATCAACAACTAGATCTTTTGTTTTTATTTATTTATTTTTATTTTGTTCAAATATATTATGCAATATAATAAATCATTTTCCTAATTTATTTATTTAGCATCTTATTTTTACATCAACAACTAGATCTTTTGTTTTTATTTATTTATTTTTATTTTGTTCAAATATATTTTTTGGTTATTTAAGAATGTCAGAATGAAAGTTGCATGGTGAGTATTCAAAACTTGTTCTATTATATTTTATTTTCAATTTACCTCCCAATCATTTAGTGTACGAAACCATCCAGTTTGCTTTCATTTTTTTAATTTCAATATTATATTTGTATCGATTGATTATATTGTTAAGTTTATTTGATTAGTTTTCAAATGTTTTATCACATCAATTCTTAAATATGTTATCATTAATTTTTATCTATGATTACTTATTTCAATTTTGATCAAACTTAATATTTGATTAATCCCATTATATTCATGTAAGAAGATGATTACGAAGTAACGTGTTTATATAAACAATAACCATCATTATTATTAATAAATTAGACATTCAGTTAAATAATGTCTAGACATGGCAATGAGGGGCGGGGCAGATTTAACTTCCTCCCGCATCCGAGTAAATTGGAAAAATCCGCCCCGCAACATATCAACACCTATTCCCGCAACATATTTCGGGTTTCCCCACCGCATCCTCACCCATTCATATATATAAAATTATAAATTGAAAAAATTATATTTATTATAATAAAATAATAATTATTAAATAATAATAAAATTAAAAAAAATATTTTCTATAAAGATAAAATTATAATTTTTAATATTTAAGAAAATATTCAAAATATTTATATATATATATATATATGAATATAAAATTTAAAAATTGTAATAATTTTACTTGCGGCGGAAAAATTGTAATAATTTAAAAATTGTAATAAATTTAAAAATTGTAATAATTTTTAATGTGGGGAAAATCCCCACCAACACACAATTAAAATGAATTTTCCCCGCTCAAATCGGGTGGGTACCGCGGGTGCGTATTTTATTGCAATTGTGAAATGAGATACATAACTTATTATTTATATAATATTTTAACTTTTTTGTAAATAAATAAATAACAATTAATTTAAAAATAATTATAAAAAATTGTAAAAAATAATGTGTTTAATTGAACCTGTTGTAAAAAATATGTTTGATAAAAATATCAATTTCTATTTGAAAATTTTGATTAGTATAATTTTTTTTTAAATATTGTTATTCTTTTTTTATTATTATTTATTCGTAATTAATTTTTTAATAATTTATTATTATTATTTATAGCAATATTTTTTATTAAATATTGCTATAAAAAAAATGACATATTTCGTTTAATATTATTGAAATATTTGTTTGTTATTTTATATGTTGTATATATAAATATTGAGAGGATTGCATGTTTATATCCTTCAACCTATATTTTATGTTACTTAATATTTAGAAAAAGATG
This sequence comes from Cicer judaicum, assembly GCA_037974835.1. NCBI lineage: Eukaryota > Viridiplantae > Streptophyta > Magnoliopsida > Fabales > Fabaceae > Cicer > Cicer judaicum. The sequence goes on along the minus strand of JBBPBS010000276.1, from coordinate 25,071,078 downwards.
TATGTATATAAAATAAATAGAGAAAAGAAAAGAGACAATTATAAAAATAAATAAATGAGATAGAAGAAAAATAAATTTTAAATAAGTATTGATCGAAATTATAATTTTCAAAACAATAATTAAACGTTATAAAACTTTATGCAGTTATTTATAAATAAAATTAGTTATTTGATAGATAATAGATTTCTAATACATGTAATAGAGTTTAAATTTTCAATTACTTTGTATTACAAACATATCTAATAATAATTCTCACACGACATACATGACTTCAAAAGTCATATTTAATACGTGAAGTTTAATACATGAAGAATGAAGGGAAATAAATTTCATGTAATTTCTATGCATTATAAATGTAAAAAGTTATACAATGTCCATCCGTCACAATCAACCAAAGTAAAAGTTAAATATTTTCATTGTTTCTATGATTGTGATTAATTGAAGGTGTAAAATATGTTTACACTAATTATGTGTATAAATTAAATCAATATAACATATATACAATTGATTTATCTAATATTGAAAATTAAATTAAATTATATTTATTATTTTTTTAATTAAAATTTATAATACTTGTATTTTCAACTTAAAAGTAAATTTATAAATTGTATATTAATTTCAAAATTAAATTTCGATCAGGATTCAAGAGTAATTATGTTTTTCTTTTCTTATATATATGAAAGGAAAATTATAAAGGAAAAACCAAGGGAGATAATGAGGGAAAGACATCTATCAACGATCATCATCTAGAAGAAACAATAATTTAAGAGGTAGAGTAAGTAAATCAACAATACTGAAATCTCCATTAAGATTACGCTTAGCCAATTTTTCAACACATCGATTATGTGATTAGTCTCACAACTCAATTCCTTGCGGTCAATAGGAGATATGACTTTCTGAAAAAGAGGCATAAGATAAAGGTTACTCGTTTTCCTCAATTAAATCATGTTGATCGTACTAAGAGAGTTTATTTCCACCGAAATAGTAGTCAAATCTAAATTGTAAGCCATCTAAGACCACGAGCCAGCCCCCAAAGTTCAACTAACACAGAGGTAGCTTTACCAATATTACAGAAGAAACCATAAATATAAACTTCAATATGGTCTTTGATAAGACCTCTATAAGCAGTGAGGTATATTGTTCCTTGATAAGAACCATTAATATTGAGCTTGAAATAATTTTCCTCAAGAGGGTACCATTTACTATTTATTTCCCTCGTACGACCCTCTATAAAGGAATGAGGGCTACAGTAAAGCTAACGATGAATGGCTGAAAATTATCTATCAAGGCTTCAAATTGCTCATGATCAAGTGGTGTTTCTGAGAAAGCTAATTGGTTCATGTTTGTACACAACATATTTACCATAATCCAATCCATTGTGAAAGTTAGGTGACTCAAAAAGAGTAGGGTCTTCTATTGACATGGCTTGGTAAACAAATTTAATGGTGAAAAATCAATTATTAGAAAATTTCTATATAGGGAAATCATTTTGTTATGTAAAAGGGGGTTTAATGCTAGTAATTTTTGTGCAAATATCTTTGGAAGAGCCACTTCCAGCCATTCTCATCAACATAGTCACAAACATTAATGCTCCTAGCATTAGGTGGAATGACTATTGCATGTTCGCATTGTCGGAATTGTAAGACCCTGAATTTTACATTTTAATTTATGTATTTTGGGGAATTTTGTGCTGAATTTCTGAGGCTTTTTAGCCAATTTTATGGCATTTTGTGAGTTAAATGTCAAAAATATATTTTTAGAGACCCAATTAAAATTATTCGTCAATGAATAATTTTATTTAATTACGGTGAATTTTTTGTCGAAGAATTTTTTTTTCTGAGATGCAGCATTTTTCAGAAAAATTAATCTACTGATAGAATTGCGGCGAGAGTAGATATTTTTCTGAAAAAGTAATTTGTAATGTGATGTGAGATGACATGCGTAATGATGATTTTTATAAAAATATATAGATATTTATAAAAATTTAGATATTTGTTTAGATATTTATTATTATTATTATTATATATATATAATGTGAAAGGAACGGCAAAGCTAAAAAGCTTTAAACAGAGAGAAATTAACATTCATTCTCCCCATGCCTCACCTCACGTTCTTCTCCATCTTTCTTGCGTTTTTTTAAAAAAAAAAAAACCAAAACCATAAAATATAAACCTCCATTAATTTATTAGATCTAAGCTTCCATTCGAGAAGTGACAGATGGAAAAGTTGCTCATCTCTACGCTACGGTACTAGTGAGCCAACTTTGGAAGCGACATCACGAACTTAAATTTTACCGAAATTAATCGCGGTGCCGTAATCAGTTGTTAAAGCTACAACGAAGGTAAGGGCTCATTCCAAACTTTTAGTTTGCATTAAGGACATTATTTATGATTTTGTGAAAAAGAAATTTGATGTATGAGTTGTGATTTTGTGAAAAATTAATTTAATGTGATTATGTGTAATTTAGTGGAATTTAAATTTGAGGTGTGGTTTGTGGTGATTCAAGTTTGGTGTGATTTATATGTCCATAATTATTATTATGAATTTTTGAGATGTGATTTATTTGTGGATTTTGTAGAAAATGAATTGATGAAATTTGGTGGTTTATGTGTAAAAATGTGGAATTTTAAAATTGAGTGAGTTATGTTTGAATTGTTGAAATTTAATTGAGGTGTTATATGCGTGTTGTGGAATTGAATTGATTGAATTTGGTGTGAATTGGAGGTAATTAAATTTGATGTGTTTAAGTTACGTAATGAGCTATTTTCAAATAAATGAGTTTGAACTGAAGTTGAAATTTTACGAAAAATTTAGAGTTGTTAAAGTTGTGAAAAAGTTCAAATTTTAACTAAGTTAAAGAGTTTGAGAAAAAAGACAGATTGAAATTAAAAATGGTTAGAGTTTAAAATGTTACTCTTTTAATTACTCTTTGATTGAGTTTAAAAAAAAAAGTTTATAGTATTTTATTAACTCAAATATTTCGGTGCTTTAATAGTCGAGTATGTGAATGTTAAATTTGGACAATATTTATTTTAAGTAAATAATATAGATTATTTAATTTTAAGAGTTTGGTGTGTGAGAAAGATTTAATTTTGAGAATTTTGTTGTGTTTGGATTAGTTTTATTGTGAACAAATTGTTATAAATATTCATGTTTATGTAGTTAGCTCCTTGAGTCTCGAAAAGGAATCGAGACCGTTGGCACCGAGTTAGCGGTGGAGAGAACTTTGATATATTAATGTTGTTGTGGTGATTTATGGTTGAAAATTTTGGAGATTGAATATGGTGATTAATGTTTGGAAATTTTGGTGATTCATGTTAGGTGAAATTGATGTGTTCATAATTAATATTATGAATTTTTTAGATGAAATTTATGTGTGACTTGGTGGAAAATGAATTTAATTCAATTTAAGTGTTGATGGAATTTGGAGAAGTGATTTATGTGTGGTTGTGGAAATTTAAATTGGTGTTAATAAATATGCTTGAGTATGCTCTGTGTTGTGTTTGAAAAATCATTAGTGTTAAATGAGTATTAAAAATGGGGAATCTTTTAATAGCTGCATTTACTTAATGATTGTGGTGAAAAGATTCAGAATATGCTCATGCATTTCATAGTACATGGTAACCGCGATGGGGCCATGGTGATAGTGGTGACCGTGATGGGCCACGAGATGATGCCATGTGATCTGTTGGTTTATCTTATCCTTGCAGGGATTTTCGCGTCGTGTAGGTCTGTGATAGACTACACATTTTTAGTAAATTGTGCTGACCCGTGATAGGTGACACCTCGGTAAACAGTACTGGTCTGTGATAGGCGGTACGTTTACGATTTATATTTTTTAGTAAATCGTGTTGAGCCATGATAGGTGGCACCTCGGTAAACAGTACTGGTCTGTGATAGGCAGTACGTTTACGATTTACGCTTTTTAGTAAATCGTGTTGACCCGTGATAGGTGACACCTCGTTAATTGGTACTGGTCTGTGAGAGGCTATACAATTATGATTTACGCCCTTCGATGAGGGTTTTGGTTTGGAATTCCAGAATCATGCATTTTGGCATATACACATTGCATTAGGGTGCTTGACACGCGAGTCATGTTTGTTATACTTTGATGATAGTATATACATATTTGGTTGTTGTTGTGATTTGTCGTAATTGCTTTGAGGTGTGAAGTTGGGTTGATTAAGTTTTGATGTATTTATGTGTTCATAATTGATTTAATGAATATTCGATGTGTGATTGAGGTGCGAATTTGTGGAGATTAATTTAGTGTTAATTATATGTTCATAATTGATAATATTAATGTTTGAAGTGTTGATTGATTCAGAGCCATTTTAGAATTGAAAATCTGCATTTTCTCAATTGTATTCGGCTACAACAATGTAGTTTGTCAAAACATCATTTTTCAACATTGTTTATGCATTTTTGGACATATGAAAACCCTTTCGAGGAGTATGCTAAGACGAAAGGTTCTTTTGAGCATTTAAAAATATAAGAATTTTGCTATGTGATATTTGTTAATTTCGGTTGGTGACCTTTACAATTATTGTGGAAATCTGGGCTTTGCCCTCAGATAAGAACCAGGATCATCCTACCGGTTAGTATCCTGGAGATGGAAAAGTAGTTAGTCATACCTGACCGAAGTTGTGTTAGGAGGATTTTGCGGGGAGCATGGAGATCACCCGGGTTGTGTAGTTTTGTAGCATGATCAGATTATGTGGTTGTATAAGGACTAGATATCTTTCTCTTGGGATTGTATTTATTTCATTTTGGAAGATTGTATCTATGCTTAAACTGTCTGGTGACTTTTCTTTTAATGGATCCATGTTCTACATTTCGATGTGATGTGGAGAAAGTAAAGATTCTTGGGACAGTGCTTTTATGCAGGTGTCTGCCAAGAATACTCCAAGGGTATGAGCTATGTCTGATAGGTCTCATAGCCCCGTTGTATTTTTCTATTTAAATACTTTGGATTTTGTTTCAAAAAACTATTTCCGCTGCTTGTAAATATTTGTTGACTTTGTCTTTATGTTATGACTTAAATATTTATTCAAAAGTATTTCCTTTGTTTTTTTTTTTGTTTTTTTTTAAAAAAATAATACACTCGCGCTGTTAAAAATCGGGGTGTTACAGGAATCAAGGGATAAACTTTTAAAAAAAATTCAAAATTTATCCTTAAGAGCATAACAAACCCCTAACCATGAATTACGTAAACACCAAATTTACATAATGATTCATGTGTTTACCTCTTAAAGCATCAATGAGAATGCAAACCACTAATAACATAATTTTGTAGTGTCTCTACTAAGTCCATACGAAATGCAAACGGTTCTTTAAGAGTGCGTTGGTGCTAGCTAACAACTACAATAAGAATCATTCTAGGGTAGTCAAGTGGGACATAATATATCATATATATAATACTCTTTTCTACTTTACTGTCATAGTGGACGTTATATGCTACAATCTCAATTCATTTTATTTAATTAAATCATATATAATTAAATAAATTTTAATTTAATAATTTTACTTTTCGATTTAATATTCTATCGTATGACCCTATAGACTTCCACTTAATTGAAAATAATATAAAATATTAAAATAATATAAAATTAATATTAAATATTATAAACAATGAGTGTCATCTAACAACGCATAACTGTTACCCAATTAATAAGAAAATCGGTATTACAACTTTAACCTTACCACAACCACTATTTACCGTGCAATAACTATCACTTCATCCAAATACCTTAATTGAACACAAGACTTAAAATATATCATCCTCATTAGGTCCAATCATTTGTTTCTCGATTCTCGAGTATAGGTGCAATTACTAATGAACCAAATATCATATATTGGTCTATCTCGGCGTGACCACTCACATTTCACGTATCACTCTATTTAGAGGCCCACGATATAACTCTGATTATGCAAGAGAGATAAATCTTATCTACACCACTCACATCTCTCTATATGATTTATTGTAGATATAATAACCACCGTTATGACTGTTTTATTATAGACAATGTTTGATGGTGTTAAAGTATACAACTCTTCAAGTAGGTATCATAGTGACTTCAAGTCGAATGACTATTCACTATGACTGTATGAGAATCAATAATGACACATGCATAACTATTATGTAGTGTTCTCATACCAGGTTAATCCAATACAAATATTACTCGTAATATTTATACCTATGTGAATACTTGATATCTCATATTTGTGACCCGTGAGATGTGGTCATCAAATTACTCATATTATAGTATGAATATGTTAAAAATAGTGTCTTTATACTTAATGGGGTTTCATGATTAAGTCACACTAAATATTATATTAAACTTACTACCTATTCTAAGAACTTTATTATGTTTTAAATAAATCCATATAATAAATAAAATGCCACATATTATTGTATAAATAATATTAAATGTATTATACAACTAATAACCAGGGAAAAATTGTTAGTTTTTAGGGTTAACTCTAACACGCTAAGTTTGCAAACTCTAAAGACCCCAATCATCAAACTAAAATCTAATAGATTGACCATTTCTAATAATTTGCGAAATACAATTTTCTACTTTAGATCAATATTTGGCAATTCATGTCCAAATATAGGAAACTTTTGCCCTACACTGAATATGCGACATACTCAAGTTACCACAATTATATTTAGAGTGAATAATACAAATTGAGACGACATTTTGATGAATAATCATAATCCACCCTATCTTTATCATGGAGCTAGCGTTAACCATTCTCTGACTACAAAAGCCAATGTCACCCTCTTCCTTTGAAGTACAAAATGTAGACAAAAAAACAAGATGACATTTTTTACTATTTGCATTAGAATCTCAAATAAAGTTTCTTCAAAGCCTCTCAACCTCATCACAAATAGGAACAAGTATAATTGTCAATTGCATCGCATATTAGGAAGGTTCATAATACAACTCTGAGCTTGAGTGATACATCCAACCATTAATAAAGAGTTAGCTTTCCACCCTAACAATTTATTCTTAACTCTATCAAAAATGAAAGCATAAGAGACTTTTTCATTTTTACCAGTGATGACAAGAACACCAAGATACCTCTCAAGGTCTTTAATAATATCAATATTCAAAATAGTGCTAATAATATTTGTTGTGGTTTGCTTAGTATTACTTGAAAAGAAAACCTTGGATTTGGGAACACTAACATGTTGTTTGGAGTGTGAGCATAAAATATTGAGAATATTTTTTATCGTGTTAGCTTGATCAATTGAGACCTCGACTATTAGAATAATATCATCAATAAACATTAAGTGGGAGACTCAAGGACCAGACCTTCTAAACTTGATGTGCTTCCAAGAATTATTTCCACTCTGTTATATTATCAATTCAAAATGTCTCACAATGCAATCCTCTATCAATCATTCAATATTTTTTCTATTCATTTGTTTGGGTTCCTCTATTATAGTAATCATAATTTGTTATTCCTATTTGATTGATCAGTTGTATAAAACATTGACTACAATGAGAAATATTTTAGCAAAAGTGTACTAAAAAAGACATGTGTATTGACGTAGGTTTAGAACTAGTAAAATATTTTATGAAGTGTTTAAAAAAAATATAGAGAACTTGAATTTGTAAATTATGTAGTCTTACATTAATTTCTATGGTAAATAATTTTTTTAATGAGCATTAGACTTAATTTTTTTTAGTTTGCCCGAGCACAAAATATCTCAGGATTGCACAAATATACTAAGGAACAAGAAGTTGCTATCAAAGATGTTGCCTTACAAAGTTACAATACAGTGGCTTTCTATGTAAGTAAGTTTTTTTTCAATTTTATTTTTCAATTTATTAGTTATGATCTTCAATGAGTTTTGTTCTGATGTTCTTTTCAATTATGTCTGTTGTTATGTTCTAATTTGTTTCATTTGCTATGATATTTTGCATTAGATCTGTTTTATTTTATATGTTCAATTAGTTGCTATGTCGATTAGTAAACTAAATCAGATCTATTTGGCATTAGATTTATTAATTATTTTCAATTAGGTTTGTAGTTATATTGTTCTGACTTGTTTAATTTGCTTTTATCTGATGTATTAGATCCATATTCCATTTGTTTTATTTTCTAGTTTTTGTATGATTAGTTTAATTTTTCTTCTGTTTTTGATAGTTATGTTCTTGTTTTGGTTTGTTGTTATTTTATTTTAATTTATTGTTCTATATGTTTTTGTGTTTTTGTTTCTTCAAATTAAAATATAACCAAATGATGAAATATGAGATTATTGTTGCAATAAAATGCATGTGTGTAAGTATACACAAATTTGATAAATAATACAATAAAAGTAAATATTAATCCTAGAAGGATTGTTGTAGATGTGTTATAAGTATTTTCTGATGGATTAGTTTATTTAGTTAAAATCTCAAATAACAAGTAATACAAATATTTTGGTTCATGTAAGTAAAAGTAAATATTTTGTTTTGAGATTTATTTTCAAAAAATTAGTAATCATTAGAAATTATATGATACATATAATTTATAAGTCTCCTTTAGAATTAATAATTTATAAGTTTCATTTTTCATTTTGTTTCGTGAAGTAACTCTCTTATTAAACAAAACCTATGTCTTAGTAGCATAAATGCAATGACTTAGATATCAAATCAAACACAATAGTTGTATTTATAATTTATTTTATTCAATTTTATTTATAATAGATGTATGAATTATAGGGAAGAATAATATACAATAAAGTGATAGTCACGTCACAAAAGACTAACTTGAAAAAATATTAAAGGTGACATTAACATACATAAAATTCACAATCAACTAAAGAAATTAAAAAAATAACTAAATGATTTGAATTGATAGTAGTAATTACTTTTCTTTCTTCGATAATATGTTATCTTAAAGTAAAAAGTTTGAATTAAAACAATTGTGTAACATAAGTGTAGTTTTAAAAAGACATTAATTAAATTCAATTATAAAAATATGTGCATTTAGAATAGAATAATTTTGAAACTCGGTAAATACTTTGTTTTTATTGTATTAGTGTGAAAATCGATATCACTTTTTAAGAGAAATACATCATTCGTCTCATTTTAAATATCTCATTTGAAAGTAGCGGAAAATATTTTTTTATTAATTGCAAGCAGTGGAAAAATTTGATGAGTTGAAATATAATAAATAAGAGTATTAGTGGTAAAAAAAAGTAATAAATATTGTATTTATATTGTATAATGAAAAATAATTTGAGACAAAAAGAAATGACAAATGAGGTGCTTAAAATGAGATTGAGGAAATAATTGTTTCCTTGTAAACTTGACTTGTCAGAATGAAATATTAATTTATAAATTTGTGACAAATCTAAAATATTTGGTTAAAATATAATTTGTAGTCTCCATTTGTTCATCGTCAGCTCACATGTCTCTTGTGTCGGGTTTTTTTATTGAGTTATATGAGCCAAAAACAACAAATATAATGTCATTCATGATTCAATTATAATGCAAAAGGAAATATTGAAATTTGATTTGAAGAATGTGAAGTTAAAATATGGATTAGAGGGTTCAAATTATTCTGTAGACAAATATGTTGATATCATTGTTTCTTAATTACTATGAGAACTTTAATTTTTCAAAAATTGTGTTAATTCCAACAATTTAGGAACTATCAAGATCTCATCATTTAATTAAAGAAGAGCAAATAACCTAATAAGAAGTGATTAAAAGGTGGCAAAACGTATGATTTGTTGAATGGAACATCAATAATTGACATAAATTAAATAAATAATTTTTTTTTATTATTGATATTGTAAATGAAAGATAACATAAAAAAATTATGTAACTAAATATTATTTCTAGTGGCTAACAACCCCCTGTGGAAGAATAAGATAGTCATGAAGGAGAAAAATATATTAAAGTCAGTTACTTAAACGACTATAAACATCAGTTGTATTTCATCAAACACCACAAAAGTAATTTTGTTATACTCAAAATGGAGAGGAAGTTAGCATAAACAATGGTTCATATCTCGAGATTGTGGTATCATGTCTTCTTGAATACTGGTTCAGTCAATAAAAAAAGAAAAGATATTTGGACTTACATTGAAAATTGTTACGTAAAAAAATTCACATTTAATAAATGATAAATAAATAATAGAAAAACGTTTAGAAATAAATGATTATTAAAAGATTTATATTTGAATTTTTTTTGATGAAATAAAATTGTGTAGTATATGAATAATAGAATGAGAAGAGATTATAGCTATGACAACTAAACGAATAAGTGTTCTGACACAAATAGAATTATGTGACATAAAATGTGATTAGGTGTCAAACGAATAGTTTGAGAGTTTATTTAAATATATTATAATAATTCAAGTTTAAAAAAAGTAAATATTATAATGGAAGATAATCTAAATTCAGAGTTTCATAAATAGTTAAGTAATCAACTATGTTGAAAGTTCAATTTATGCGAATACAATATGGTACTTATATGCTATAACATTAAGAACATAGTGACTTAAGGGGTTTTCCAACTCAGTTACCATAATTTTCAAATGCACTAATGTCATTCATGGGTATATGGACTTAAATACTATTTCTAATTATTTAATGTCAACCACTTTCAATCATTTAGCCTTAATCCACATTAAACAACAAAATCTATTTTCTCCCATTTTTTAAGTTCAAAAACTAGCATTGAATAAAAGCTTATCATATTTAGATTTAAAGACAACTATAAACCAGTTTGATTAAATAAATACTAAACATGTCATAAACATATTAACCTATAAATCTTACATACAAAAGCATTGCTCCTTAACTAATGAAGGTTTAGCTCATAAGGAGCTTATAAATGGAAATGAAATGAAACGATAACAAAATCATTATAACAAGAGTGTTACAACAAAAATCAAATCAGAGAGTAGAAATACAAATTATAATAACAGTCATAGGGTTTGTTGTAGCAATCAATTATAGCTTTCCTTCTTCAAGTTCAAGTTACAAAACTAGCTCCAATGGCTTCCCAATTGGGTGAAAATGAAAAATGTTGATGATGGAGTGATGGTGGCTGCTAGGTCTACTGATATATTCTAAAAATTAGATTTTCCTCCACCACTTTTGCAAGTTTGCAAGTTTGCAATTGTTGTCCTTTTTATAAGATAATTTTGGACCACTTTTTATTTTATTTTATTTTTGGCTATTCTTTGGTTCTTTTATGCATAAAGCAAATTTGGTCCAATGGAATAAAGATAATAGACAACTGAAATATTACTTTAATGTATTCCTGCATAGGGAGGTATCCATTGTGCCCCTATGAAAAGATTATCACATTTTTGCTTCACACCTTATTGTCGTCTTGCTGTCTCATAAGGATAGTGCAATACTGTTGTAGTATTTTATCCAAACTTGATCAATTAATTATATTCTGCACAAAATCAACACCAAGCAACATAATTCCAACATAAACTAGCATAATCTAATAAAAAAATTATTTAATCAATATCATATTAAAAATACTAAAAATTACTAATTTAACAAAAATATATCCTTAAGGATTTGCATATTCAAATACAAAAAGTGGTAAATAACTCATATTAAAAAGTTATCACACCCCCAAACCTCAATCATTGGTCGTCTTTGAGTGATGACAAAACAACGATAGCAAAGTAATAAAACAATCATCAAAGGAATACTACCAATCTTATGAACAAAAACCCCTCAATTTGTTAAAAACAAAAAAGTAAAACCTTTACACCTTACATGCTCTTCAAGATGATCCCCATAGTTCTATGTGTATCCAATTCTACTTTATGATTCAAAACATCTAGTACTTTAGGACTTCACTCAACTCTCACAATTAATATATCTCTTTCAAGAAAATTTACCTTGAACATAACGTACACATTTTTTATTTTTCTATTGGGTATTTTGGATTTTTCATTTCTTTACGAGATAACTTGTCATTTTTTTCAACATTATCATTTTTTTATCGCTCATCCTTTTGACATGAGCGATGGTGCGAAGATCACCCAATTACTACTCAATAAAACACTTTTTATCACTCTACCTTTTGACATGAGTAATGGTGTAAAGACCAACCAATTACTACTTAGTGAAGTGACTCTTCTATTTTTTTTTTATGACTAAGTAGCCACACTTTTTCCATACCACATTATTAACACATACTATATATTATGTTAAAGGCTTAATTCAATTCAAATTTATTCTAATTTTTTAGGTCTTCATCTATCCCAACGTACCTTCAACCTTTTCATAAAAAGTAGAACTAAAAATGGAAAAACTATTGAGGATTCTCAATCCTAGCATGCAAAATTTCAAAAGTTCAAATATAAGGTCCCAACAAAATCATAGTCTATTTTGATTAATGAACAACCCAAAACAACCATTCCTAAGACTAAAAAAACAATATCATCCTGCTAGGAATGAAGGTGGAACTGTTGCTAAGAATGATCAAAATGATGTTGATGTGAATTTGGATTGATTCCACAAGAGATGAAGGTTTTACCAAGTGGTTTCTTCAAATAAAGTGGCAAAGTAAAATGGGGAAAAGAACCAAAGATGGATTAGGTTGAGAAGATGAAGAAGGAAGACGCCGCAATCCAGAAGATTGATAAGTCAATGAAGAATCGTCATAATGTTAAGGAGGCCATCGATAAGATTCAAGTAAGTTTTAATCAAAGACGAGATACATCTCACTCATGAGATAAATTTTAATTCATTTCAAAACTTGTCTCAATGAGATTACAAATGCATATTTATAATAAGACTATCTCTAAACTTAAATGGACTATAAATAACACTATTCTTTAGGCTCATATTGGACTTACATAATTTTTTTTTATAAATAAACTAAATGTAAGGAAACAAAATATCTTTACTTACACATGACATCAACTAAATATAAATTAAAACTATTACAATTCCAAATGAAAGTAAGAATTATTACAAATCAAATTAAAATTGATAGAATTAATAATAAAGTTAATGATAAAAACTAATTAGACATAAATTTGAACGAATTGAATACTAAAATTATATTTTTGCCGGAATATGCGACTAAAGTAATATTGCTATGCAAATTCAAATTTCAAAACGTTGATTTAGTTATTATATGTATGAATAAAAAAATAGAGACCTCAAAAAGACCATATGTGGATTTAATTACACTTATTTCTCATCTAGGTCGTTGAAGAAATACCAAACAAAAAGAATGATATGAAATAAAAAAAAACACGTTAATTTAATAAATAACAAGACTCATTAACACCCAATAGTAGTTTTCTTTATAATTTTTCCTTTTATATAAAAAAGACATTAAAACCCAATATCAGTGACAACCACAATGATAACTAAAGTCACTTTTTCAAAATTCAAACACTAATAAATCAACTAATAAGACAAAATAAAAAAAATGTCGTTTATAAAAGAATCACTTAAGACATTCCCGAAACGCGAGAAAAAAAATCAAGACTCCAGTGTCTTTGATTCTTAACCATCAGCATTTGAAATGACACTTTAGAACATAGCAACGCAAAAACCATAACTAAAAAATGTGCAAGACAGATTCAAGCATAAATCTTGAATTGTGAAAAAACTACAGTGATAGTATATTTTGTTAAAATTTTAAAGCGTTATTTTAATCAAAATTGCAGTTGTGGATCACCCCTGTGAATTGATATATTCATTTAGAAAACAACTTAAATAAATATTAATTTTTAGATGAAAATGTACATTTGTTATGAGTGTTTCAGTAATTAACAGAACACACGAATCACACGACGACTTAAGATTATCAATTGCTTTTCAATTTTAAAAATAAATAAATTTCATTTTTATACTTTTATTTAATAAAAAAGTCTCATTATAATATTTTCAAATCTAAAAATAATATTTTTTTTCTAAATTTAATATTATCTCAAAACAGTATTAAATTAATTGCTTTAATTATTAATTAAAAAAATATTATACAAAATTAATTATATTAATTTAATAAATGATTTTTTTTTATTTTAAAGTGTTTAACAAATAGTTTTTCATAATTTTTTTAATAATTTATCTAAAATACTATTGTTAGCTCTAAAAATTTCATTTAAATTTATTTTAGGACTCTTTACGTTTGAGATCAATCTTCCTTAAAAATAATTGAAATTTTAACGATAATCATCAATATTTTTTATTCGTAAAAGTTCATTTCCTTATCTTTCCTGTTGAGACAATAATTTATTAGATATTAATTAATAAGTTTAATTTTAAAATACATATTTAGACATTAATCAAATTATTTTTTCAATTTTAAAAATAGCAAATATTATAAACTTCTACTTTCTGTAATAGTTGTAAAAGTTTTAAATAATTTTTTATACCTTAATTTAAAACGAATCAAAATAGTATAATTTAAAATTTGGTTCATAACTATTTTAGATGAGACCAATATTACTTTTGAAGAACTATAACTAGTTTAACAAACATTAAGTTAAAAATAGCCAAATGAATAAATTTCAAAGTGGTTAATTTTTTATTGAAAGATAAATAGCCGCAACTAATTTATTAAAAACTTTTAAATTTAAAAAACTGAAATTAGTTGACGGTTCGATGGAGTCTTAGCTTCGAGAAGGAGGACGTGGCAGTCTATGATTAAACATCCCACGAGGATTCTGTCAGTTTCTACTTTTTAATTTTTAATTAATAAATAAATAAAAAGTAAAAGAAACAACAGAGATAGAAAGAAAAAGAGAGAAAAAAACGACAACCTCAGAGTACCAGAGAGACAGAAAGAGAAAGAGAGAGAGAGAGAGAAAAAAGAGAGTCCGTTAATTTTTTCAGTTAAAAAAAAAAAGAGAAGAAGAATTAGCAATGGTTACAGAGGAAGAAATATCTGAAGCGATACATTCGTTGTTCAGAGAATCAAACCCTAGAACTAGAACCTTCACGACATTGAACCAAGTTGTTCAAGAGCTTCAATCAAAACTTGGTCATGATCTTACTCATAAACTCGATTTCATCACATCTCAGATCAATCTCCTTTTTGCTTCTCAACAACCACCTCCGCAACTTCCACATAGGCAGTTACAACCACCACAACAACAGCAACAACAACCACCACCTCAACAACTACTTTTTCCTCCTAAGGACCATTTTGCCCTTCACCAAAACCCTAATTCCCACTCTGTCCCTGTTACTTCTGCTTCTTTTCACACCCTCCCTACTAACTCTGTTGCTCTTGATGCTCCTGTTACTCAACCTCCTCCTCTTTCAGCCAATGAGGTTCCCAAAGAAAGGTTAGGTTTAATTTTTTTTAATATTTTATTGTTATTATTATTATTATTTTTTAAATTATGAAATGGTTGCATGAATGTGAAATGAGGAAGAAAATATCATAAAGTAAAGAGCGATTTGATAGATTAAGTAATTAACTAATGCTACTTAAAGAGTGTGTTTTGTTTTTGGAAATGAGATTATTTTATTTTATTTTATTTTATTGTTATGTAGTAGTTAGGGTGTTAGGGAAGAAAATGGAATATTATGAAGTTGAGTTTTGATATTCTATGAAGCAGATCTATCTAATGATGCCAGGTTGTTCTAGCGCTAGGAGTAATTGCTTTCCAAAAATGGATGAAATTAGGTTAAAAATTTGTTTTTGTTTTAAAGTTCAATTTTGGGGAGAATGTGAATGTGCAATTCACACCTTGTGTTTTTGAGGGGTGGAACTGGAAACACCAGTAATAATTTAAGAAAATGGAAGTGATTGAATGGAATTACATCTGTTGGTGTCTTGTGGGGTTGGACACCGACGTGTCACTGTATTCTGAGATGGGTAATTTTTTCCATGTGTCATTGAAAATCTGCATACGACAAAACTTCTATGTTTTGTATCTTTATACGAATATGATATGATGTATTATATCTGTGTCTTGTTAATTGCTTTTTGTTTGCAATGATGTTTGGTCATGTTAAGTAATCCTACTCTTGTGTCTTTTGTCTTGCAGTGTTCAACCTAAGGCAAAGAGAAGAGGTGGCCCTGGAGGTCTCAACAAACTTTGCGGTGTTTCCCCTGAACTTCAGGTCATTGTTGGCCAGCCAGCATTGCCAAGGACTGAGGTATGTACTAATATTTTTGAAGTTTGTTGTTCACTTTACGTATTTCAATGTGGTTTCTAGCTAGATTTATAGTTTGTTGAGTGAATGGTTTAGATTGTGAAGCAACTATGGGCATACATAAAGAAAAACAATCTCCAAGATCCTAGCAACAAAAGGAAGATAATTTGCAATGATGAACTGCGTGTGGTGTTTGAGACGGACTGTACTGATATGTTCAAGATGAATAAG
This sequence comes from Cicer judaicum, assembly GCA_037974835.1. Classification (NCBI taxonomy): domain Eukaryota; kingdom Viridiplantae; phylum Streptophyta; class Magnoliopsida; order Fabales; family Fabaceae; genus Cicer; species Cicer judaicum. The sequence continues at coordinate 25,054,742 of JBBPBS010000276.1, read as the reverse complement.
TTGCTGGCTAAACACATAATCGCCCTTGAACCAACCAGTAAGTACCTTGGGTCATGGTAATATTTCTACAAAATTGTGGTTTAATTCATTGTTTGATTTTTTTCATGCTTTTTAACTTTCAGAACAGCCTGCCCCAAAGAAACAGAAGGTAGATGTGGAGTTGGGAACAAGAAGCGCCGAACCTACTCCTTCTGTAATAATATCTGATTCACTTGCTAACTTTTTTGGCATTTCCGGAAGGGAGATGCTACAAACAGAGGTTCTGAGACGTATTTGGGAGTACATAAAGGTCAACCATCTAGAGGTAAGCAACAGAATTTAGATTTATACTAAGTTCATGCACGGTGGCATTGCTGCATTGAAGTCAAGAACTGGTTCTTGAGAATGATAATTATTGATAGCTTGATAGTTTTGTTAACAATTATATGCCTTTTCTATTCTTTCAGCTCTATCTCACTTTAATATCTTGGTCTTTTTAGTATATGAAGATTTGTTTATTTTTTGCATGTTAATTTAATGTCTTGTTGTTTGTTATACTTTTATCCGCAAGACGGGAATGCATTTGATTTTAACACAAATAGAAAGGAAAAAGTATTTGCTCATATAGATTACAAATTAAGTATGGGGAACTTTGTTGGAAAATAACTTGTTGACTTACATGACACTTAAATATACTAATTCTTGTAGGATCCTGTGAATCCTATGGCAATAATGTGTGATGCTAAGCTTCAAGAGATCTTTGGCTGTGAAAGCATTTCAGCATTGGGGATTCCTGAAGTTTTGGGCCGTCATCATATTTTTAGGAGATCATGATGCTGACAGCATTCAATTCTATGGTTAGTACAATTTACATAATACATATGCAATGTTTTTCCTAACCTTTGTTGTGATCTTTCTTTATGAACCTCTTTCATGTTTCAACGGACCAACTGTCTAGGAAGCTGTAGATGCTATTTAACTGTTAAGTCAATTGGATCATGTGATATCTGGAAATGTTATTTGCTTTGCTTGCTGTTGATTCTCTGTGAATTGCATTTTTTGTGTTCTATTTCAGGATAATATTATTGCATGAAATATAACTTATTGTTACTTGATTTACTTGTAGTTTGCATGGTGTAAACTGAATATTCTGTATGGTAATTGTGAAACATAGTAAAAAGGAAGGAAACTTCAGAACTATGAAGAATGTTGAATGTCTTAGTTATAGTCTTCTAGTTTTATTGGTTTCCTTTATAATCACAAGAGTCAGAAAAAAAATCTTCATTAGCATTGGATAAGACTTCAGATATTTGCTTGGTTCAAGGACAGACCATTTCTTAATTTCAAACATGTGGAGGGACGTAAGTGTCCCTGAACAGAGATATTTAACTGCTCAACGGGGTTAGTGGAAGTGCACCGGCATCAAAGGGATGCATCAATGCTGTGGAAACATCCCCGGTTACAGGTTGTAATTTGAGTTTTGATCTTGAATCTTGGTATTTTAACAAGGAGAATAAGCTTTGAGATTCAAGTATTCTGGGCAACTTGTACTATTTGGAGTGATTGCCAATCAACTGAATAGACACAGTGAAATAGAGAGATTTTTAGTGTTTCTTAGTAAGCTTTTAAATGTTTCAAATGAACAACCTTTACTATAGAAAATCTGGATTAAAATCAGTAACTATACATAGAATCCAATCAGTATACTATACATAGAATCCAATCAGTATACTATACATCACTGATTTATGCTACACCTCTAAAATTATGTAAAACATTTCGAAAACAATTCCCTGAAAGACTAGTTATATGCTGCCTTTTTTTATGTATGCATAATAGCCACTGCAAATTTCAAAAACGACTTATCCTTGATAGTTTGTTGTTCAGATTGATGGTTTCCTTTTCTCTTTTCCAAATCTACCGTGATGTAATATTGGTTTTTGCTTGCAGTGACAGATTGCGCGGTGTTAATTCCAGTACAGTACGAGCTGATCTTGACTTCATGTTGATATGGTTTCTGTAACTTGACTGATTAGACTTGTGTTCATGTTGATAATTGATGACTTATATTAGTAGAAGGAAGATGTTATAGGGACAAAAAACTTTAATTTTGGGAGTGGCAGTGTGTTATTAGGTCTCGTGGTTGTGGTTTGTCTAACTTGGCACTTAGGTTAGAGTGACCTGTTGGTATTCTGAAATATGTATAATGCTTTGACAATAGGAAAGAAAATGATGTATCCTTTAATCATGACTCATGCTATTCATATGTAGTTAATGAAAATGAAGCTTGCTAGATGTACATATTAGATTTTGGTTAAATTAAGATTAAGTTGGTACGTGTTTGTGGTGCTTTTCTCCAATAAAAGTGCATGTGCATGGGTTGGACTTTTCGAAAACAAGTTAATTATTATCTTCAATATTATTTTAAAATGTTATTATTATTTTTATTAAAAATTTTAAATAAAATTAATTATTATCTTTAATATAAATTAAATTTGATCAAATTTATAATTTAAATATTCAAATAAATTGATATTTTTATTCTTTTTATTTTTGAATTTTTATAATAAAATTAAATAAATGACCAAATAATAAAAAATAAAAAAAAAGACTAAAGTGTTTAAGTTAAGTGATTGATTATACTAATTATTATTAATTAAAATGTTATTCATTAATAATCATTTTATAATTATTTTTGGAATTTAAATATTGTCTTTTGAAATCACATTATTAAACTTTTATGATTGAGTTGACATTTTAATAAATAAGTTTCATTTTTTGTTTTAACCGGTGGAATAATATAAGAGTGCTTTAGTCTCATAGTTTGGTTATAGGAGATTGGTGGTTTAGTTCCTTTGTGTGATTTTAGTCTTTTGGTTACTTGTAATTTTGTTTTGGTTTATGTTGTGTTTGATTGATTATAGATGGTCACAACTAAAATAATTTTTGTTTGTTGTCTATGATGGGTAACATTATTTTTTTACCCAATTGATGGCTGACTTAAAAACAACAGTTGCGTGTCTTTTTCAATACATGAAAGCTCAAATCAAATTTTGACAAAAAAAGAAGCTCAAAATCAAACAAATTCCATTATATTTGCCACGTATTACATTGGTAATAACACAGATTACTAAACATTTATTCAGTGAAATTTCTCAATGCATGAGATGCAATTAATTAACTTATCTAATTGTCATTACAACAGACACAAGTGTCTCTGCCAACACAAGCAGCATTTTTGGTTCCACTAGCGCCAAAATTTTGAACACATTTTTTTTGGCAATCAAGATTTTGGCAAAATACAATGCGGACTATTGGAAGGTTGTTTGGGTCGCATGATACTTCAACCGGCTTTACTGTTGTCATGCCTTTAGAGGAAAAACAAAAAACAAAAATATTAGTATACTTATTCACGAATTTGCAATAGATAACTTCAGTTTATGTGCTTGATAAAAACAAAATGATTCAATATAGGTATGATTAGGAATAAATAAAAGTTAGAAAAATTAGTTGTGAGTTGTGGTTGTAAAATCACAAATAATATAATTAAAACTCTTATTGGAAAAATATTTTCAATTCAAAATATATTGGTGACACACTGAAAATAAAATCACTAATAATATCCTTTTTAAATAACTCAACCTAACAATACCCCCGATGGCGAGGGGCTTAGGCAATTAGGATTAAAATCACTATATTAGATATAACTTCTCTATGTATATAATAATTGTAATATATTTCTTTGAGGAAAAATAATTAAATATATATGTTTATAAAAATATTATAGTATAAACAAATTTTTTATGAGATCTTAAATTAAGTAAATAAAAATATTAGGGCATATTTATTGTGACTTTTTTTTTGTAATTTTTATCATCTAAATTTTGTATTAATAACCAATAACAAGATAAAAGACATTTAAAATGAATAAATAATAAAAATACTAAAGGAACTACAATCATTATTTTTGAAAATACATGGTTATTGACTAACATAAATGAGAAAAAATATAAACAATAAAATAAAATAAAATAAAACTTACGGCCAGACGAGCTAATCAAGAGAGACACCAAGAAAAGGATAAAAACATAGAACTTCATTGTTACAAACTTTCTTTTTTTCGTTTTTCACTAACTTGTTGGTTATTAGTTGTATCTGAATCTGGATTTTCTCCACTATTTATAAGCAGGCATAATATGTAAAAAAATGCATATCTCGTTAGAAATAGTAAAACATAAATTTCGATTAATTTCTATAACATTCGATAATGTTTAAAGGAAATAATCTTGTAAAAGGACCGATTAGTTTTAACTATAAAATCTTTGATGTGCTTTCTATAATATAATATTTGACTAAATAAATAATATAGATAACTAAAATTATATTTTATATATTTTTAAAAAGAATAATATTTTAGTGTAAATATTTAAAAAATAAAAAAAATAATTTTACGTGTATTGATAACTAATATGATATTTTCTTATATATTATATTTTAATTATTTTTAATTATTTTCTATTTTAGTTATTTACTTTATAAATAACTATAGTAGTATTATTGTGTTTGATTTTCTTTATTTTTGTATCTTTATTATGACAT
>JBBPBS010000276.1:25021585-25050154 GCA_037974835.1 Cicer judaicum | reverse complement strand
GTTATATTTATTTATATTATAATTTTGATTATTATCTCATTATGATAATATTTGAATGAGAGTATTTAAAAAAATAAGTATAATTAAAGTGATTATTATTAATATGAGAGTTTCAGTTATTAATAATATTTTTTTTAAAGATTAATTGTTTTAATTACTTTCATTTATAATATATTAATTCTAAAATATTAGTAACATTTTAAAAATTAAATGATGTTTGGAAAAGTATTAAAAATAAGATTAAATAATTATTAATTTTATTTTAACTAAATAAATAAAAAATAATAATAAAATATAAAATAAATAAGGGATCAATGGATTTGATCCATATGTGTGAATGATTTAACTCTCTAATTGTGTTAATAATAATAAAAATAAACATAGCTGGAGAAAAACATCTGCGACCGACATGAATTCTAGCTGGATTTAACTCTCTAATTGTGTTATTCAAAATTTATTATGTTGTTTTTTCATTGAGTGAATTAATTTAATATACTTTTTAAGAATTCTATTATTTATAATTTCTCTCTAAAATTCTCAACTTCTCAAATTCTCAATATTTTAAAAATTATTTTTTTATATAGTTCCTTTTTACAGTAAGTTTGATTTGAGACAAACCAACGTCAAAATAACCATGTAAACAATAGTTACATTCTCTACTAATTAGATTTCTGACTTCTGATAAGTTTTTTTGATCCAATTTCAAAATTAAGCTTTTAGAATGTACTTTCATAATTTATTTTTAACATTTAATGATAATATGTTGAGTTGGATCAATTTATTTTTGACGTTTACCCATAATATATCAAGTTGAATCAGGTGAATGAAAAAATTGTATTTCCCGATTCATTCAGCTACATACGACCGTAGTCATTTAAGAGATAAATTAATTAATATGAAGATATGAAAATTGTGATATTAAAATGTTAAATAAAAACATTTATAAGTTGTTGATGAAATTTTTTGCTAATTTGATGAAAGTTGGTTGGTTTTTATGAATTACTTAGATAAAAAACAATCGAATTCAGAGGCAACAAACAAGTATAAATAATTTGACACAATTCTATTCTGGTTCACCACTAACTTTGTTATATCTAGTCCCCTCATTCAGAAAACTTTAATCCATTAATTCAATTACTTTGAATTACAAAGCACCTAACCCTCCAAGTGAGTATTCTCAAACAACCTGATACCCCCAGACTTTTCAGAAACTAACCACCTTGACCCTACAAGAAAGTCTTCTTCTAACAACCTGACAACCCTAGATTGAAGAATCAACTAAACCATTATCGAGTTGGATACAAAAGATTGGAACTTTAAGTGTTTGCTTCTAACACATATGATAATAATAACAATAATAACTTTCACACTCTAAGAAAAGAACACTCAGAAAATATTTCTCATTCAAACAAGTGTTTCTCTATTTGAATTCTAAGATGAATTTAGAATTTGAGCTTGAGTTCTTCTACTCTCTTTTGATTTTTTTATAATTTTCTTCTTCAGTCTTGAGTATCTATTTATAGTTAAAATTCAGGCTTCAATTTAGTCCTTGTTTAATTTTGAACTATATCTTGTTCAAATTGAGTTTGTAAATTCTTTAGATTGATTATGTTCCTTTTTTGTTTAGATTGAGTTTGTAAATTCTTAGCTTAATTGCAGTTTTGGTCCCCTTATTTTAGCTGAATCATAAAAGTAGTCCCCCATTTTATTTCTCCCTAGTTTTGGTCCTTCAAATATGATTTTGGTCCAAAACTTGATGAATTATCATTTTTTAAGCCACGCCACACCATTTATAACAATAGATTTCAAGTACAATTATTGTACCACGAGATCTTAAGACATGTTGTGGTTCAAATAAACGCAAAAAAATGAAAATTCATTAAGTTTTGGACCCAAATTATGTTTGGGGGACTAAAACTGTGAAGAAATAAAATGGGGGGACTACTTTTGCGATTTAACTAAAAGATGGGGACCAAAATTACAATTAAGCCTAAATTCTTTAGATTGATTACGTTCGTCTTTTGTTCAGATTGTGTTTGTAAATTTTTTAGATTGATTTTGTTCATATTTTTTTGTAGATAAATTTTGACTAAATCTTCTTCAAATCTTGACCATATCTTCTTTTCAACTTGGTCAAAGATTTTCTTCAATTATAAATATGAATCAAATCTTATTTTAGATTTTCATCAATTATAAATTTGAATAAAATCTTATTTTAGTTTTTCTTCAATTATAAATCAAAATAAAATATTGTTTTAGATTTTCTTCAATTATAAATTTGAATAAAATCTTATTTTAGTTTTTCTTCAAAAACATGAATCTTCTATCATACTATTTGAAATCAAATATATTATCCTCATAAAAAATACTTTTTGTTATTATCAAAACTCTAAGTATAAAATCAAATTGGTTTCATCAATTAATTGATTTAATTTTCGATAATTGTGTAATATTTGATATCATTGTAATCTTAGACGCTGAATAAATTTTGTGTCTATGTTTGAATTGATGAGACTTTGTGATGTGATGATAAACTTTGAATGCATTTTGTGACATTATAATATATGATGTTGACGATGACTGAAGATTGAGATGATATCAAATTATGATGAGTATGTTGATGTCATCACATAGTTGATGAGATAATAGTGATTCCAACTTGTGTTAAAGATGATGCTCTTAATGGAATAGTCTAGACTAACGAGGGGAGAAAATAAATGTTGAGAATTTTTTACTAGGAGATTATCTTGTCATCATATATATAGGTAGGACCTGACAAACCTAGTGATGTTGGGGAAGTACAACATAATGATTCTGATTATGGAGGTATGTTAAGCCTTACGACAAAACTATTAGACCTTAGGGATATTATCGTATGGAATTACTAAGCGACTTAGAGGTAGCCCTTCAAATGTTGGGAGCTATCATGCAACACACGTTTACCTCGATCTTCGCATTTATTAATTATTTTTATAATTTTTTCGGATACTAAAAAATAATACAACACTTAATCAAAGTCCAGATCTGACTTGACCCGAACCCAGCTGACCATACGAACAACGACGCACGTGTGTTGTGGTCTATTTGTGTGCGCTCTTACTCCTTCACAAAATTGAGGTACCCCTTGGCACACACCCCAATTCTCATACCTCCAACTTTTAAATGCTACTAGTGTGTGTCATCCCTCATATGTGAGACTTTCTTATTTTTTCAATTCACACCAACTAGCTCTAATTAATATCATCATCATTTCTACCAATCTCTTATTAATATCATCATCATTTCCAAAAATCCTCACTTGAATTTAAAAAAGAGTTTTTGAAGTAAAGTCAAATGCTTCTATAAGATCGTGCATAAACAAATATGTCTTTTTACTTGAACCTTTGTATAACAAGTAAGATTTAGATTCTACAAAAGTGACTAGTATTCTTGAACTCTATCTCTAACATCAAACCCAAACACAACATTTTAATACGGTGTATTCTCAAAAGTCTGTGCATTAATGGCCCTGCACGTCTATCCCAGTATAATGAACGCTCTATGAATTCTGGCTTAAAATTCCATAGGACTAGAATGTCCATTTAGATTGAGAGGAACACAATCAGGTGTTGGTGGGGATGGTATTTGCATGTAATATGTGGTCTCCATAACCACAAATTGGCCAAAAAACTGACTGATATGACGAAGAACTTGGTAAAACCAAAAAAGGATTTTAATGACACTAAGAGATCATAATGTTGAAAGTTTGACAGCAATAAAACAAGTTTACAATGCACGTCAAGGATATCGTTTATCACTTAGAGCTAATAGAACAGAAATGCAACATCTTTTGATGTTGATGGAACGCGACAAATACGTCTATCGATATAGGAAGGTAAATGGTTCAGATGAGTTGAAGGACATATTTTTGGTCCATCCAGACGCTATCACTCTTGTAAATAATTTTCCCATAGTATTGATTATGGATAGCACATACAAGACCTGTATGTATCGAATGTCATTACTTGAGATTATTAGTGTTACATTTACTAAAATAACATTTTGTGTGAAATTGCATATGTATAGTCTGAGCATGATGATAAATTTGTGTGGGCACTCCAAATGTTGAAAGAATATATTACAAGTGGTGAAGTTGAACTCATCGTTACTGATAGAGACCTTGCTTTGATGAATGCAATTGAATATGTTTTTTCAAAAGCAATGAATTTATTATGCTTGTTTCATATATGCAAGAATGTCGAAGCCAATTGCAAGATGATTTTGTTTCCAAAAAAGAACAGATGCAAATAATGGAGGTATGAATGGCTCTTGTTTACATTTATGTGAGGCTCAATACCACATGAAGTTGGCTATCTTTAAAGGAATTTGTAGTAGTTGTTCTATTTTTTATGATTATGCATACGAACAGTGGTTAATTCACAAGGAAATGTTTATTGAGGCGTGGACAAATAGAGTTATGCATTTTGGGAACACCACAACACAAAGGGTTGAGTCGATGCATTAGAGTTTGAAAAAGATATTATAAGATAGTATTGGTGATATATGTAGGGTTTGAGAAACCATCAATAGAATTATTGTATTACAACACAATGAGATAATAACATCACTTGAAAAGAGCATCATTCAAAAGGTGCATCGATATAGTAACATCTTATACGCCAATTTGCATGGTGTTGTACCCAAAAAGACACTATATCACATTGCGGTAGAGTATGATCGCGTGAAGTATGTAGGTATTGATCAGACTGAGTGTCGTTGTACAATTAGGACAACACATGGTCTACCTTATGTATGTGAAATAGTTTGGTATAGTATGATCACACGTTCCATTCCATTAGACGCTATTCTTGTTTGGTAGAGTAAATTAACTTTCCATGATGATGCATCGAGTAAACTTTCAGAGTTACCTGTGAAACATGAAATAGATGTGATAGTGAAAAAGTTTGAAGAACTTGATGTACCTGGCAAAATTTCACTTAAAGGTAAATTACGAGAGATCACGTATCAATCCATTACGTCGATGTGTCCACTTGTTGACAAGGTTAAAAACAAAAGGTGCACCAAAAAAAGACAAAAGTAAGGTATCAAAAAGAGATACATCAACCAAGGGTGATCCATCTTGGTGGGAGTATGTGGATACAAGTGTTCGATGTAGTGGCACAAATGCATATAACACTATAACAACCAGTAAAGTACAAAAGCTCGCACCTTGACCATCAGTCAGAAAAGTTCAACAACCAAGAGTTCTCATCTTCAAAGATTGGTTGCCAGTTGAAATTCATAAATTGATAGATGACATTATTGACGTCGGCAATAATGGTAATTGTGGATATTGTGCAGTTGCAGATTTACTTGGAATAGGTGAGAACGGTTAGGCATTCATCCGTCAGCAGTGTGTTGTAGAGCTTCAAGAGTTCATGTCTTATTACGAGAGAATATATGGTGGAGAAAAGTTTATTCAACAACTTATACATAATGTGTATGTTGAACAAGTTGCAACTATGGATGATTGGATGACACTTCCAGAAATGAGATATATGATTGCTTTGAAATTTAACTTGGTTTTCGTCACATTATCACTTAACCGATCGCAAACATTTTTTCCACTTCGAAGTCCACCACCAACATCTATTTCAGATCATCGTATGATTGTTATTGCATTTGTTAAAAATTGTCATTTCGTATAGGTATTAATTATGATATTTAATTTCATTATATCATTTTTTTTATTTTAATAAATTATTAATTTTAACATGTTTACTTAGAGTCAGATTCCCCATTAATTATTGATTTCGCTGATGGTATATGTTAATCAACCAACTATACCGAACAATGATTGTTCGCGTCACGTTAAACTCAGCATATGCAGCAGCCTGACTAACCCCAATAAGCTCAACCAATAATTTTGCACCTTCATCCTTGTTAAAGATATTAACGTTGAAGAATGCACCGATGATGGATATATGCAGCAGCGAGGAGACATCATCCAGAGTAATGATCATCTCCCCAATTGGTAGATGAAAGCTATTGGTGTCGTGATGCCACCTCTCGACAAAGGCAAAAATGATCCCTTTGTCGATCATCTCGTAGTTGTATTTTAGTAACATGTATAACCTAGAGCTTTTAACAAGTTCCTCAATCTCTTCATTTTCAATAACAACTTCTTTTAATTTTTTACTGTTGGTAAAAACCCTTAGCTCTCCACGATCCTGAAATAAATTAACCGAACAAATATAAGTTAAAACACATTACACAACTATTAAAAATTTAATTTGATTTAGAAAATTACCACGTTGTCCCATAGTCGTGTCGCAAAATTATCCCCGTATGTCCTTAGGACATACTTGTCAACCGGACCACTAGGGTATTTGTCATCTACTTCCTCCTGTTGGGCCTCTTCTGGTTGGACCTCTTCCAATTAGGCCTTTTCTGATTGCGCCTCTTCTTCTTGTTGCTTCTGTAATCTTCGTTGTTCACGCTGAGCACGGTGAGCCCGTGCAGAAGCGGTTGGTCTAACACGAAGATCATCATCATTCAAAGTGCCATTGTCGATTATAACACGACCCGCTTTACCAGTAAACAATGTGCGCACCATTTCTGCATAACCAAAAAATAATCATTATCAAAATAACATAACAATATAACCATTCATGCAAGTCTAGAAGCCTAACCCTACGTGAACTCTCTAAAATAAACCCTACGTGATCTGAGTTCCTGAACATGAACTTCCTAAACTAACCCCTATGTGATAAGAGTTCACGGACATGAACTCCATAAACTAAATCATACGTGATATGAGTTCATGTTGTGTTTTTTGTGTGTACAAAATAGTAAATTGCTTTAGTACTATAAAAAAAAAGTTATTTCAAACACATATTTTTTAAGCATTGTTTGCATTGTATGAAACACTTTTTGATACACTAAAATTATAATTTATAAACAACATATACATGCTTCAACCCACTAATACATTTTTCTAAGGAAAAAATCATGAGATGTTACTTAGATTATTGTCAAATTATATACATAATATTATAAGAAAACTATTGCGCTGATTTTATTCTAGTTTATAATCATCAATAACCAACTTAGAAAAATATCAAACAAATCATATAACAACTGGCCTTAATGATAACTATTTGAACCAAAAACCAATGAAACAATTGACCATGTCTTTAAAGAAGATTGTTTTGCGATAGACTTTCTATAAAAGATGATAGACTTGCTATAAAAGATAATTTGACTAGGCATGGAATTTTAAACATAGACTCACTGCTTTGTGTTTTTTATTTTGGGGGTGAGGAATCATTGCAGCATCTATTTTTTTTATTGTGTTTTTTAGTAAGGTTTGGAGGATAATACTGAAATGGTTGGTTGCTGATTATGAAATTTAGCAGAGGTTATGTTCAACTGAAGTTTGCACCACTTAAGTCTAAACCAATGAGTGTGATAGAAGAAACTCATATTTACTCTTTCTTTTTCTTTTTAATTCATATAAAAAATAGATAAAGTTTATTAATTCATATAAAAAATAGATAATATTAATAATTAATTGTTAATTTTATTAGAAAAATGACAATAATAAAGTTTACTACGATTGGTGTCATTATACTTTTTTTGCTATAGTATTTTTAATCATTTATTATCTCATTTGATTTTATATCTCTCGGTAACAGTGAAGAATTAAAGATATTTTTGACACGTTCTGACCAAATCACCAATAATAATACTAATTAGATTCATGCCGTTTGCTAAAAGACTAGTTCAAACCATTTTTTGTTTATTAGCAAAAAATGAGCCAATTTAAAGTTTGTTTCGTTATGGTCAACATCTCATCTTTATTCTTGAGTAAACCAATGTACAGAGTGGATTCACATGACACACCTAAAACCAAGTGAATCTAAGTAAAATAATTTGCATGTTGCAAGAACACCCTAGAGTCTAAAACGCTATAAATTAACATTACAACTTCTTTATAACTTAGTTCAGTAAAGTATGTCAAAAATTAATGTCAATGTTTTGGCAATGAATTTGCTAATTGCCATAGCATTGTTCATTGCATTGTTTGGTGGTGTAAAAGCTACTGTAATATGTGACTTTGACTTAAACAAGCTAGACATATGCCATGCAGCAATTAATGGAAAACACCCTCCAAAACCAAATGCAAAATGTTGTGAAGTTATTAAACATGCTAATTTGCCTTGTCTTTGTACATTCAAGTCTTTTCTACCTGCACTTGGAATCAACCCTAAAAAAGCTTTGGCTTTGCCAAGAAAATGTGGTCTGAAAACACCATCTAAATGTAGATGTAAGCATGAATAGACATTATATATATATATACAGCTTAAATATTTATTTTGGTATTTGTGTTTGGTGACTTATTCTTCTTTATTTTGCAGAGACTTGAAGCAATATTTGAAAATCACTTCTGTTTATTGGAAAGCTTGATTAAGCATTCTAAACCTCCTCAAATAAATTAGTAGTTTATTTATTTTCAATATGTGTACCTTTTCTATATATGTATGCAAGATGTATGATGTAACAGTTTCCTATCTATTAAATTTTGTAAGTCATTTCATGTACTGAAATTCAAAGATAACAGGATATATTTCCAATCAATGAGAAGAATTTCAAGTCATGTATATCTAAAAAAGGGGAAAAATAAGATTTCAGTGTATCACTCCCTTTACACCTCAATCTACCATCTAATCCCTAGAATTTGAACTTTAGACATAACTCAACTTCACAAAATTAATATAAAGTACAGACTGTCTACCACTTACAACCACTAATTTCACCATATCACTAGACAATCTGAAGCATGGACTAATAATGGTGAAATAGAGGTTCTGAATAAACCTTACGCCTAAGACTATACATCTAAACTCTAAGCCATAGACAAATGCGAGTGCAAAAAACAAAGATCTTAGTACAAAATAGATCTGGAATAGATTTTGATACCAAGTACCACATTTTGTATAGATTTTGATACCAAGTACCACATTTTGTAAAGCCTAAGTCTGGCCTAACCTTTTAATTAAAGCGGCCTAACCTATTATCACCCCCCTAACTCTGATTTCAAATTACAAAGCAATAAATGGGTCAAAACAGAAGCATCTAAAATTCCATTTTCAAGGCAACATAGATTGTACAAAAATGCAGCCCCCATTAACATCTAGACACAATAAAAAAGTGAAACTAAAAAATAAGACACTATGCAACAGACCACCCCAATATGAACTTAACTTGATAGAACTATTATTGATCAACACAAAATTTCCAGAGCATGCATTGACTCAAAAAGTATGATGCAGCTAACTTGCCTCAACATTGATCAATATTAAGAAACTATCTACTTCTTTAAAGCTTCAAGCTCGCAATTCTCTGTGATATTGGTCCTTGACTCGATATTATGTTCCAAAATATTGGCATTGAAGGCTCATATGGCAGCTACTTGATCTTCAAAACTGGACTCAGATAGATCATCATTTATTTTCCAACTTTCAAGTGCATCTCTTAGATATCCATGATTTGTTGTATTGTATTGCTTTGCTAACACTCTGAATGGTCGCTGCGGGGACCACCAAATATCGGTCTCATGTAGGAATCATCAAACTTCCTCCAATAGTAATGTATGGTGTACACAGGACTTTCGATTAACATGGATAGACTTTCCTTTGCACGACTAATGTTGGTTGCTGCCGACTCGTCAAAGGATAGCAAAGGTAGATTCAAGTCCTCGACCGGTGTCCCTGATTCTTCATGGCTGATGTTTACCCTTGTTGCATGGTGGGGAAGAAGATAACGAATAAGTGGTTTTGTGAGACACCCAAACACCTGCATTGCAATCATCTTGGTGTTATTTATCGATTATTTCATAATTCTCTCTACAAAAACCTTTTGCAAGATAACTGTCAAAGCACTCTTATTAGAGACTAACATTCACCTATGTGAATCAAGAAATAATGTTAATTTGTAATTATATTTATCAGCTTTCCTAAACTAGGTTAGACAAATCAGGATTTGATTTGATCATCTTAATTTGTAATTATTAGATATAAATGTTGTAACTATTATTTATAGTGAGAAATATCAAAGTAAAAGACATTAAGCCCTATTTTCTGACATGGTATCAACAGGTTAGATCAAACCTGTCAGATTTTAGTTCATCGTGGGCTTTATTCAGCGAAACACCACTAAGTCGCTCTCGAAATCTCGAGCTCGTCTTTGCTGCTCTTGGTTCTTGTTTGTCTCCCAGTTCCTTTAGCGTATCCTCATCGTCGTTGATCACAGATCCTTGTCCGACTATTGGTTTCGCCATCGCGATTATCAATTTTATGAGGCTGAGATTGTGATTCTTGATTCGTTTTTGGGTTGTCCTTGTTGAGCATGTTACTCGCTGTTGCTGCTTGGTCGATCTTCATCGTGATTCCATCTGCCTCTCGCTGTGAGCGTGTCTCTCTGCTGCTGCTTTGTTTCTGCGTTGCTGCTACTGCTCTGTTTCTGTACTGCTGCTGCACTGTTTCGGTGCTGCTCCTCCCGCTCTGTTTCTGTGCTGCTCCTCCCGCTGTTGCTTTTGGAATTTGGTGTCGATCTATTTTTTAATTAATTTTTGTTGTTGCACATTACCAAAAAAAAAAATCTATATTTTTTATGTACAATAGCATGGCTTCTGACAAAGAAAGAGACAACGTTTGTGTCCGTTTTACTGGCAAAAATTACGCTGCTTGGGAATTTCAGTTCAAAATGTATGTTAAAGGAAAAGGATTATGGAGTCACCTTGATGGGGTTTCTAAGTCACCGACAGAGAAAAGTCGCATTAGATGTGTGGGAAGTCAAAGATGCTCAGATTATTTCTTGGATTCTCAATACTATTGATCCTCATATGATCAATAATTTGCGCTCCTTTTCAACTGCTCAAGAAATGTGGAACTATTTGAAGCGTATCTACAATCAAGACAATACGGCCAAACGTTTTCAGTTGGAGCTAGAGATAGCCAACTACAAACAAGGTAATTTGTCTATTCAAGAATATTATTCTTAATTTTTGAATTTATGGACACAGCATTCTGCTATTCTATTTGTTGCGGTTCCCAAGACTTCTCTTGCGGATGTCCAAGCTGTCTACAATACTAGTAAGCGGGATCAATTTCTCATGAAACTTCGTCCAGAATTTGAGGTTGTTAGAGGTGCTTTGCTGAATAGAAATCCCGTTCCTTCTTTGGATACATGTGCTGGTGAACTTCTCAGAGAGGAACAACGTCTCATTACTCAAGGAATCATGTCTCATGATGTTGTCACTTCTGAACCTATTGCATATGCCGCTTAGAGTCGAGGTAAAGGGCCAAGTCCAATGTTTCTCGTGTAAACAATTTGGACATATTGCTTGTAGTTGCAATAAGAAGTTTTGTAATTATTGCAAGCAGCTAGGTCATATTATCTCTGACGGTCCCACGCGCCCTCCACGACCAACACAACGTTTTATGCAAGCATTCCATGCCACTACGAGCTCTACAACTGGTCCTTGCATTTCTGGTGCCTCTAATGGTGGTGCTTTACAGCCTGAAATGATTCAACAAATGGTACTTTCTGCTCTTTCAGCCTTGGGAATTCAGGGTAAGTCTTCTAATGTTTCAAATCCATGGTTTCTTGATTCTGGTGCCTCCAATCATATGACGGGCTATTCTAAATGTTTGCACAATTTACATTCTTATCATGGTAATCAGAAAATTCAAATTGCTGATGGTAATACCATTTCTATCACTAATGTTAGTGATATCAACTCTGATTTTCAGGATGTGTTCGTATCACCCGGACTTGCTTCCAATTTATTGTCAGTTGGACAATTGGTGGATAACAATTGTAATGTTATTTTTTCTCGTGATGGTTGTCTTGTACAGGAGCAGGTGTCGGGGAAGGTGATCGCGAAGGGGCTTAAAGTGGAAAGATTGTTTCCACTTCAATTTATTTCCAATCATTTATCTTTTGCTTGTAATAATGTTTTGAATTCATATGAGGATTGGAATAGAAAATTGGGTCATCCAAATTCTGTTGTTTTGTCTCATTTAGTTAAAACTGGTTTGTTGGGAAATAAAAATGTTGTTTTTAATACCTCTGTGGCATGTTCTGTTTGCAAATTGGCTAAAAGTAAAACACTTCCTTTTCTGTCTAGTGCTCATCGTGCTTCCACTTGTTTTGAGATGATTCATAGTGATGTATGGGGAATGTCTCCTGTAACTTCTCATGCTCACTATAAATATTTTGTCACATTTATTGATGATTACAGTCGTTTTACTTGGATATATTTTCTTCGGTCTAAATCTGAAGTGTTTTCTATGTTTAAGAAATTTCTAACATATGTTGAAACTCAATTTCAAGCAAGTGTTAAAAATTTTCGCTCCGACTCTAGTGGTGAGTATATATCTCATGAGTTTCAGGAGTATCTTCAGCAAAAAGGTATATTATCTCAAGAATCTTGTCCAAATACCCCCCAACAAAATGGAATGGCAGAACGTAAGAATCGTCATTTGCTTGATGTAACGCGCACCTTGCTTCTTCAAGTTTTTGTACCATCTCAATATTCGGTGGAGGCTCTTTCCACAGCTGTCTTCCTAATCAATCGTCTTCCTTCTACGGTTATTGATCTTGACTCTCCTTTTTTTCGTCTTTTTAAAATTCAGCCTGATTATAGTGATTTACATACTTTTGGATGTGTGTGTTTTGTTCACTTACCTCCATTTGAAAGACATAAGCTTGGTGCGCAGTCTGCTCAATGTGCATTTATGGGATATAGTCACTCTCATAAGAATTTTGTGTGTTATGATGTTTTTAACCAGCGCTTTCGCATTTCTAAGAATGTGACATTTTTTGATAATCATTCAGTGTCTTTCTCCTGCCATGAATGATATTGCTATTCTTCCCAACTTTTCTATTATGCCTCAATCTATAGAACTTTTTAAAGCAGGAAATATATATGTTAGAAAACACAAACAGCAGGTTATAACCCCCCTTCTTGACCCTGATCCGCCACATGATCCTATAGCGGTTGCACCACGACGTTCTAGCAGAGCGTCTCGTGCACCAGATAGATATTCACCAGACGTATAATTCCTCACATACTTTTTTGTCTACATCTCTCTCTAGCATATCTATTCCTACTTGTTACTCACAAGCTGTTAAAGATATGCGCTGGATAAACGCAATGAATGAGGAACTTCAGGTTCTTCAAGAGAATTTCACATAGGATATTGTCTCTTGTCCTCCTCATATCAAACCCATAGGTTGCAAATGGGTGTACTATGTTAAATTGAATTCTGATAGGTCCCTTAACCGGTACAAGGCTCGATTGGTTGCCTTAGGAAACAAGTAGGAATATGGAATTGATTATGATGAGACATTTGCACCGGTAGCCAAAATGACAACCGTTTGCACTGTACTCTCTATCGCTGCTTCTAATGGGTGGGCTCTTCATCAAATGGATGTGAATAATGCCTTTCTTCACGGTGATCTTACTGAAGATATTTACATGACTCCTCCTCAAGATCTATTTTCTTCATCTAATGGTGTGTGCAAGCTCAAACGCTCTTTATATGGTCTGAAACAAGCACCTAGAGCATGGTATGAGAAATTTCGTTCCAATCTACTTGAGTTCTCTTTCACTCAGAGTCAATATGACTCCTCTTTATTTATTCATCGCACATCTACAGGCATTGTTCTACTCCTCCTTTATGTTGATGATATGGTCATTACTGGCTCTGATCAGGCATCCATCCAAGAACTTAAACATCAATTACAAATTGCATTTCATATGAAAGATCTTGGTAACTTGCAGTATTTCCTTGGCCTTAAGGTTCATTCTACATCCAAGGGTATATTTCTTCATCAACATAAGTATGCGACCAACCTTATTTCTATGGCGGACCTCCAATCAGCTAATCCGGTAGATTCTCCTCTTGAGATTAATGTCAAATATTATCGAGATGAGGGTGACCTATTAACAGATCCTTTCTTGTATTGACAACTTGTGGGTAGTCTTAATTATTTGACAATTACCTAACCTGACATATCATTTGTTGTTCAGCAAGTAAGTCAGTTCATGCACTCTCCTCGCCACCTTCACTTGGCAGCAGTTCATCGCATCATTCGTTATTTGCTAGGTACCTCTCAACGAGGTCTCTTCTTTCCCATTGGCACAATTACCAAATTGATTGCCTATAGTGATGCTGATTGGGTTAGGTGTCCCGACACCCGGCGATCTGTCACCTGTTGGTGCATGTTTCTCGGTTCATCTTTGATATCATAGAAAAGTAAGAAACAAACAAAAGTCTCTAAATCATCTACTGAATCAGAGTATCGTGCCATGTTTACTGCTTGTTCAGAGATAATTTGGCTTCGTGGTCTTTTGGCTGAACTTGGATTCCCTCAAACAGAGCCGACGTCTCTCTATGCTGACAATACAAGTGCTATTTAAATTGTTGCAAATCCTATTTTTCACAAGCGCACCAAACATATTGAAGTCGATTGTCACTCTATCCGTGAGGCCTATGATAATCAGGTTATATCCATTCCTCACATCAATACTCAGCTTCAAGTTGCGGAGATTCTTACCAAAGTTGTTCCTCGCTCGCGCCATCAGTTTCTAGTTAGCAAATTGATGCTCCTTGACTAGCCGCATCACTTTGAGGGGGGATGTGAATCAAGAAATAATGTTAATTTGTAATTATATTTATCAGATTTCCTAAACTAGACTAGACAAATCAGGATTTGATTTGATCCTCTTAATTTGTAATTATTAGATATAAATGTTATAACTATTATTTATAGTGAGAAATGTCAAAGTAAAAGGCATCAAGCCCTATTTTCTGACAACCTATACCACGATGTTTTCCACCAAACACACAAATAATTCTTGGTCCATGCTTTAAAAAGTTGACAAGTATATGTTTGTCGGGTTCGTGCATATTTTACTTCGTAGTAAATAAAATAAAACATCTTTGCTTGTCGACAACTCTGGAAAATTAATTCTTAGTAGCTTCCTCATGAACTATTCTAAGTTGTTGTTTTTTTACTTTTAAGATTAAGGTTTAACACTATAGAAAAAAACTCAATTCCATATTGAACAAAGATATAGTCTAGAATAGATAGAGCTTATAAAGTCTAGGGAAATGCTTGTCTAGCAAGTCGGTATTGTGGGGAGTGTTCAGCCCAATATCGAAGATGATATCGAAATTTATACAAAACTTGTAAATAGAGCATATAAAAGCCTAAACAATCCTCACTTTGCACTATTTTGTAGGGTTGAATTAGACTGAAAGCTTAAATGAAAAATGCAAAAATTCTCACCAGCGTGGTGAAAAGGACAACAATAATGGTGTTGGTAATCATTGTCGCATTAACTGGATCCAAAGTAACACCAGAAAACGTGAACTGCACAAACAAAAACATGACAAGTCTATTTAATCGAACTATTGAAAGGAAGTATCTTGATTAAAACCCATATTTATTTTATAACTTTCATTGTAATTACATATCTAGAAAGAAAATTTCATGGACATACCTGTTTGAAAGCCAAAGCAATGGAGACTGCTCCCCTCATTAGTCCAGCCCACCAAATGATTATCTAAATTATTCACCAAATTTAAGAAGCCAATAAAAAACAATTTTTTAGATAACTGTAAAAGTAAAAGCATATCATATAAAACATGTATAGCAACCTGGTGTTTGATTGTGATACTAGGTGTTTGTTCAGCGCGTCTATTCATATAATTAGCAAATGCAGAGAGGGGGAAAACAAATGCAGCCCTCCCAAGCAATATTAAAAAGATTAAGCCACTGTATATTCCTATCAAATTTCCAAATCTGCAAAGAAGTTAACAAAAGAATGTGACATACATCATGAATTAGTCATAATGAAACTAGTAGTGGAATTTAATTATACATAGTTGTAGAAAGGATTAAGACCTTAATTGAGTCATCCTCCACTTTTCAATGTCAAGGGCATCCATACCCACGTAAAGAAATATGAAGGTTTCCGCAATAAACGACATTGTTGCAAATACATGTCTGGAGAAGAGAAACCGAAATCATAAATCTCAGACCTTGAGTTTGGAAATTTACTAAAAATCTAGAATGGATTAATCAATACCTTGTTGTGATTCTTGAAATTTCAGTCACATTATGCCATGCATAATGTGACATTGATATTCCACAAAAGAAAACAGTGAGGATTCCACTTAGTTCAAGTAGCTGCATAAGAATTTGTAGTTAAGATGCATAGTGAAAGAAAAAGGAGATTAATAGTCATCATAACTCTATCATAGCTAGCTAACTTTCCAAGATAACTTATGAAAACAGCTTGTAACTTATATCAAAACAGTTTGACTTTATTTTATTTTTTGTTATAAAAATAGCTTATATGTAAGTACTTAAATAATAAGTGTTTAATTAAGTTGCTTATCCAAACAGGGCTTTAGTTCATTAGGATTGTAACTGATGCCAAATAAACAAAAGAAAAATTAAGGAAGCATATAATACCTCTGCCAACATGTAGGATAGGTATGCCATTAACATCATCATTGAAATTTCACGAACACTTGAATGTCTGCAAGGATATGTGGGACTAATTTGTTAAAATATCCTCAAAATTTCACCTCTTTAGCTCCAGAATTCGTGATGCAATTATTAAACTTTGATTTTCCAATTTCAGATCATTCTGGAAATACCATTTTGAAGAACTTTAAGAGAATAATACATACCTTCCAAAACTTAAGGCTTTCAAGATATATGCTGTCACAAGTCCAGCCTGCATAAACATGCATTTATTAATGTAAATAAATGAGAGAAGAAGAACAAAATTAGGTTCAATTCATTCATTATACTATTAACAATGTTTAAAAGTAAGCTTCAGTCATGTGAAAGTAATGCGATCAGACTAACTAGAGAATTTTTAGGAAGCCATGAAGTCAACTAATAAAACTTGAAAAATTAACAGGGTAAATTTTTGCATACAATGTTCATAAAATTACTCACTATGACACCAAGAGCAGTGCTTGTTGAGAATAGATACAAGAAATCTCCGAGAATACGCAAAGTATTGCCATTCAGTCTTGAAACATCGACCTTTTGCACTGCATTGAAGAGTACAACTGATGTTGCATCGTTTACCACTCCTTCTCCAAAGACTAGGCTGTATAGTAATGGAGTTTCATCTTGATGGAGAACCTACAAGAGCTTCCAGATGCAGTGTTGACACTAAGAACATGTTGATATAATTAAATGAATAAAACCATTCACACCAATCTAACTAACCTGTAGTGTACAAACTGTGTCAGTCGAGGAGAAAATTGTTCCTAAAGCTGAATCAAATTAAGATAAGCTAATTTTAATCCAAAATATGATATATATTGATTATAGATCATTATAAATTATGAAACACCGACATTTCATATTCATATTGAAGGAATGTCTGGTGTCTGACACGACCTGACACAGAGTTACATTCAATTACTTCCACTTTTTCAAATTACTATCGATGTCAATGTCGTGTTTGTGTGTGCCAATAACAAATCTCACCAAGATAATCTCGTGCCGTCAGATCAAGGAAGTTCAACTTGGGGAACAGCCACCAGCTGCCTAGGTGAACCAAATGTAAGGTGAATCCATGAAAATTATCATAATGAAAGTGCTATAAATTTCACGAAAGACAAAAACTAAAAGAGCAATAATTACCGCCTGTAATAATAGACGCTGAAATAAAAACCCCAATCACACCGAACAGCATGATGGTTAAAAAGTTATGGAAGAACTGTTTCTTCTTCACTTGAAATCTGTTAAGAAGGATAACTTAAAAACATTAAATTGTGGAACCAAATAGCTCCTTCATGTTTAATACAAGAGAGAAAGTTTTACCCTGCATTGAATATTATAGGAGGAAGGAGATATATGAAAAATAATTCTTCATCAAATGTAAGGATATGAGAACTCTTTCCCTTAGTGATTAATAAGAGTATTATTCCAGCAATGCATCCCTATCAAAGAGAGCATATAAGAGGAGTCGTAAAAGAAAAAAATATGTTTCCAATTAGAACTTTTTCTGAAAAACTCAATTTATCAATTTGTGTCTGGTAGCATTAAAAACTCAATTTTCTTAATAAAGAGATATAATAATGTAAGTGTATCTTACAACAAAAATGGCGACAATGGATTCATTAATCCATCGACTTTCTTCAAGCAAGTGACCAATAAGCAAACAGAGGCAAAGAACAGCGACAAAGAGTGTGATAGGAACAACTTGTGCATGATCATGAGCCAAATTCTTCTCCACTTCAGATGTTAAATTAACTGCAAAAGCCATCATCATGTTTACTCTCTCATGTACACACACTACCTTAAATGAAACACCAGAGAATCTGAATCTACAAAAAAGTTGTTATATTTTAATTAAGTGAATCTGAGTGAGAACTCGAGAGTCAAAAACTGAAACAAACAAGCGCACCGATGGGGTTACCATCAAAGGATGACACGTTGTAAAGAGTGCATGACAAAATTAACGTGTCGTTCTTTTCTCTTCAATCTCAATCAAGATCTAAAAAGTATGAATGTTTCACTATTCATTTTATATTCTTTAATTTTGTCACGTACTCAAATTATATTGGTATCTCTTTGATAATTGATGCTACTATCTTGGAATTTTATTGGTATCGGTGTGTCATAACCTTAGTCACTCTAGTCTCCAAGCAAAGCTCATAGTATATTTAATTGTCTTAAATGTAATAACTATTTGTTGTACTCAATAATAATACTATTTGTACAATATTCCTTAATTAAGATGAATTTTATTAGCAATTTGAAAAATACAATATATTTTTTTTATTAGAATAGAAAATTAAGCTTTAATAACATTATGTTAACTAGACTTTTTATAAATGTGAAATTAGGTATTTTTGTTTATAATCAAAAGTAAAAGAGTGATATTTTAAAATACTTATTAAATAATAATAAAATACAGGCAGGTTTAAAATATTTTAATATACTTAACAAATATATATTGTGTATCAAAATAAATAAAATAGTTGCATAGTGGCAACAACACAGGAGAAAGAAGAATAACAAAATGGACAAGTGACAAAAGGAGAAAAGAGGAAGGGATGTGAAATCATGCAAAGAGGGAGAAAGAAATGGTTATCTAGACTAGAGGGGGGGAGTAATAGAAAGGCGTACCATTGATTTTCAAGTGGAAATTAAACATCTTAAATTTCTAATTCTATCTAGATTTTCTTGCCTAGGTTGTAAGTTCTAAGAATCGGATATTTTAGGATCAAATTTATCATTTAATCTATGTTTACGTTGTATATATTCAAACATAGACAAATTCTAACTCAATATCTTGATAGATAGATGATCTACTATATATTTAAATATTTATTTAAAATTGTAATTACAGTTAACAACACTCTTATAAAGTATTATAAGTTAACAATTCTTTTTCTATATAAGTGAGAAAATAATTTAATTGTCAAATTTTTTTCTTTTATTTTTATTGAATTGATATATTGATTAAATTTTATTTGAATAATTTCAAATCACTAATACTCAGGAGACCACTATAATAGTGGTCTTTAATCAAAATCAATTTTATTAAATTAATTTGTTTTGGTTTTTCTTAAATTTTGCATCATTATTCCGATGTCATGTTTTCAAAAGTTTGCACTACAAGAAAATTGCATGTTTCTTAGGAAAAATTCTAAAGGGTACAAATTCCTAAAAATATAAAGACATTTTCGATGAGTTGTTTTATGTAAGCACTTTTTACTCTTGAAAAATACCTGTTTTTGAGGGATATTGTGCGTTTCTTACTTCTTATGGGGCTTTACCATGTGAAACACACGTTGTAGAATTCAGATGGAATCATATATTTCTGATTCTTGCACTATTCTACTTTTTCTTTTATTACGCGGATGTGTTTGTTTTGCTTTTTAGTTATTATTTATTAGTGATTGGTTCTTTGGTTCCACTAGTAGAATATTTTTGTATTTTTAAGTTGGTTAAAATGTATATTTTAAGTCAATTTTGTGTCCGAGTTAATAGCAAACGACTTAAAAAATATGATGTTTTTTAACTTGCTTCATAAACTGACTTAACAGAGCTTCATCATATTAAGTCGATTCAGCTTAACCGACTTAAACATCGTAAATTCAGTATAATACATCATCTTTTTAAGTCGGATATTTTGACCAACTAACTTAATAGATATAATTAAAATAATAATTTTTTTATTATTATTTTTTAATATAAATTTCTAATTTTGTTTTCATGCTACTAATCCATGCAATATTTCTTATTAAATTTCAAATAACAGTTTTGCACTTATAATCACAATTTTATATAATCATATAATAATCAAAATATACAATATCACAATATCTCATATTTATACAAAAAAAATATAGATTACAAATAAAATGTATCCCATTTTCGACTAATTTTGACAAGACGGAAAAAAATAATAAAATATCCATTAACAAAATTACAAAGTCACAATGTAGCAATATTCAATAGACATATATTAGTATCGTTATTTTCTTCAATTAATTTCAAAATAAAATCCACATGATGTTTTTGAACTTATTCACTTTGATTCGGGTGAATTGATCTCGAGTCATCAAATATCTGGAAGAAAAAAAACACACAATCAATATCGGTTGAATCATAATTTTTTTATCATATGAATATTAAAAAATACAATCAATAACAACTTATAATTTTTTATCATACAAATATAAAAAAATACAATCAATAACAACATGTAAAAAATTACGTACTTGCATCCATGAAATAACTATGTTAAGATGTTCAACATATGTAACATGACATAGTAGTCACACTCATAGATTTGTCATGTTTAACAAATCATCATGCCATATTTGTTTTGTATAACTATGACAAATCCTATAATGATTTCTTATTTCTTCAAAATGTAACCGATTCTCTTTAAAAATTAACAACAATAACTACTTGTACGTATTCATCTCATTTGTTACAAATAACTACTAAGGTAAAATAAAAAATAGTTAGAAAAAAAAATGAATTTTACATATATTTTTTTTCCTTGAAATAATATGATATTATTTAAATGTACGTATACTGATAATTTTATCAACGTCACAAAAATTATATATCAACAATATAATTATAAAAAATTATTCATATAAATTTATTATTATACCTAAAATGATGGCGTTTGAGGTGAAACTAAGCAGCGTGAAGAGTTGGACCATGTGGAATGAAATTGGGGATGGATGTGGAAGGGAATTGTGCGATGAATATGGAATGGAGTAAATAGAAAGAATATAACAGATTTATAATACAACAGTTAATAAGGTGGAAGCTAAAAAGTTGCATGTAGTTAACTCTGAATAAGATGGAAGATAAATTAAGTGATTCTTTACATTTGCTTTAAATCATATACACGGTTTGTCTTAAATCGGTTATTAATATAACCGCATTAAACAAAGTTTTAAATATTTACAAAATTCCCATAGCCTCATTAAGTCGTAAATTAAACAAAGTTTTAAATATTTACAAAATTCTCATAGCCTCATTAAGTCGTAAAGAATTTAGCCACAAAGTATCTATTAAATAGATTCTCAATATAAACGTGTTAATATCATCTTTCAAAATTGTCACCGCCTCAAATTGTTAACTCTTTTATACAGTAAACCGATTTAAATATATCTTTGCCTCATTTGTTAAGTCTGGTGGCAGATAAACTACTTAAATCTACCATATTAAAAGCTCAATTTTATACTAGTGTTCCTTTCTCATCTTCTTGTTTTGTTTTTGGTTCTTAAATTTTTGTTGTTGAATTTCTTGTTGGTTTGGTTCCTCTCTTGATAATGACTACTTCATTTGGCTGCTTTTTTCTTTAGTTGTTCCTTTTTCAGATCAATTTATCTCTTTATTGTTACCATTTGATAGATATTATTCATGCTCCTTTTGTAGTTGTTATGATCACCCTATTGATTGCTCTATTTTGAGTGTCTCTCATTCTTTGGTTTTATTGTTAGTTCATCTTTTTATTGTGATTCTCTCGTATAGTTGTTGTTCATTCTTTGGATGATCGATACTCTATCTATTAGTTATGATATTAGTTGATTTGATTTGATCTTCTCTTTTAAATATATGTTTAACATAGTTAATTAATGTTTAATAAACTATACTTAACTGTTAGAATATTAAAAAAAAAAAGTAAGATTAATTTCTAATTTTAGAATATCTTTTAAATTTCAATTTTATATTATTTATTTATTTATTTATTATTATTATTATTATTATTTGTTATTGATTTATGATTGAGTTCATGTATCCTATAAATATAGAGATTACTACTTTGTCTTTTGTCTTTTGTATTAAGTCATTATTCAATAATTTTGTTAATCATATTATTATTAAAATCCTAACATCTTTTCTCTTACTCGTCTTTTTCTCTTTTTCTATTAATCTCTCTTGTTAACATTTGTTAAAATGTTTTTTTTTTTTTTGTCTATACCCTTTAAATTTCTTGTTGGTTTGGTTCCTCTTTTGATAATGACTACTTCATTTGGCTACTGCTTTTTCTTTAGTTGTTCCTTTCTCGGATCAATTTGTCTCTTTATTGTTACCATTTGATAGATATTGTTCATGTTCCTTTTGTAGTTGCTATGATCACCCTATTGATTGCTCTCTTTTGAGTGCCTCTCATTCTTTGGTTTCATTGTTAGTTCATCTTTTTATTGTGATTCTCTCGTATAGTTGTTGTTCATTCTTTGGATGATCGATACTCTATCTATTGATTATGATATTAGTTGATTTGATTTGATCTTTTCTTTTAAATATATGTTTAACATGGTTAATTAATGTTTAGTAAACTATAACTTAACTGTTAGAATATTAAAAAAAAAGTAAGATTAATTTCTAATTTTAGAATATCTTTTAAAATTCAATTTTATATTATTTATTTATTATTATTATTATTATTATTATTTGTTATTGATTTATGATTGAGTTCATGTATCCTATAAATATAGAGATTACTACTTTGTCTTTTGTATTAAGTCATTATTCAATAATTTTGTTAATCATATTATTATTAAAATCCTAACATCTTTTCTCTTACTCGTCTTTTTCTCTTTTTCTATTAATCTCTCTTGTTAACATTTGTTAAAATGTTTTTTTTTTTGTCTTATACCCTTTGAATTTTTTGTTGGTTTGGTTCCTCTCTTGATAATGAGTACTTCATTTGGCTGCTGCTTTTTCTTTAGTTGTTCCTTTCTGGGACCAATTTCTCTCTTTATTGTTACCATTTGATAGATATTGTTCATGCTCCTTTTGTAGTTGCTATGATCACCCTATTGATTGCTCTCCTCTCATTCTTTGGTTTCATTGTTAGTTCATCTTTTTATTGTGATTCTCTCGTATAGTTATAGTTGTTGTTCATTCTTTGGTTGATAGATACTCTATCTATTAGTTATGATATTAGTTGATTTGATTTGATCTTCTCTTTTAAATATATGTTTAACATGATTAATTAATGTTTAGTAAACTATAACTTAACTGTTAGAATATTAAAAAAATAAAAGTAACATTAATTTCTAATTTTAGAATATCTTTTAAAATTCAATTTTATATTATTTATTATTATTATTATTATTATTTATTATTAATTTATCATTGAGTTCATATATCCTACAAATATAGAGATTACTACTTTGTCTTTTGTATTAAGTCATTATTCAATAATTTTGTTAATCATATTATTATTAAAATCCTAACATCTTTTTTCTTACTCATCTTTTTCTCTTTTTCTATGAATCTCTCTTGTTAACATTTTATTATAATGTTTTTTTTTTGTCTTATACCCTTTAGTTGTCAAGAGAAAGTAATCTAAATAATCTATAGATGATCAAAAAGTAAGTATAATCAAAAAGTAAGTATAGTATGATTAAATATTGTTCTAATTATGATTCAAATTTGATAGTTCTAATTTATTTGTCTTTAATTGAATATCATTAACTGTTAAATAAGTTATTAGGAGTTATTATTGTTAAATACTTTATAGGCAAATATAATAAATTAATTGCTATTTAGTTTCTCTATTTGAATCTGACATCTCATTCTTAATATTCATTTGGAGTCCCTATGAATATGTTTTCAATTTTAGTTTTGAATGAATGTGATATGGGTCAAGTCATTTTGTCATGTCTAATGAGAAATTTATGTCCTCAATTGTTTTATTTATTTAATAATATCATCATTAGATGGTTGACCTGAGTTGTAAATCTAAATGACAATGATGAATAGTATGCTCTCATCTTTGTTCTCTCCGCGCATTCTTTATCTCTATCGATTCTCATTGATCGTAAAAGTATATTTAGTGCACTTGATAAGATAAAATATAGACAATATATAATATAAAATTAAATAAGAATATGATATAAGTGACACAATAAAAAAGTTTCATTACTTATAAAATTTTAAAAAATTCATTGACATCATTAAATATTAACACCATTAAATAGATATTTTTAAATTTTTAAAAATTATGAATAACTAAATATTAATTTTATTTCTAGATAAATTAAGTAAAGATATAATATATATTATATGAAAATCAAAAAGCTGACTTTGTTAAAAAAAATTATATTTATTTTAAAAAACTAAAATATTATTAATATTTTATAGTTTCAAATAATAATTTATTTAAAATAACAAAACTACACTTGTAATATAATCGTATATATTTTTAAAAATAATTATTAATATTTTACTTGTCTAAATTTATATCAAATTTGATTTTTTTTTAATTTATATTTTATTTTGTATATTTTAAATTATATTTTATAAAAATAATTGAATTATTAAATTATTATTCTTATTTTTTCATCTTATTCATTTTTAACTCAGTTTATATATAAGATTGAAATTTTAACTTATCTAACATAGTATCTAAGATTAATTTATTATATTATATTAATTCATATTGATAATACATTTCTAAATAATTTGTGTGATCAACAGAATCTAATGTTTATAAACTGGTTTCTTAAGTCAAATAACACATTTAGAAAAGTTACACCCTCAAATAGTGATCGTAAAGATTCAAAGGAGTCTCAATATCTTCAAACAAAAGATTTACAATAATTGAAGGTACACCCGTTAATGTTTTAACTTCGTATAGTTATAAATTTGTTTTTTGTTTAATTGAAATTCTTAACGTTAAATGGATCCGGTACCATTAACATCCATGGTTGGAAAGAAACTAAAATTACCAACCACTTAGACCCAACCTTGCACGACACCGTTGACCATATAGAAATCTTTTTCATTATGCATTGCACGACAAAGAATATTGTTCCCATCCACCAATATTTTTAATTTGACTAAATTATTATTTTAATCTTTTAACTATTTTTTTATTTTATTTTAATTTCATAATTATTTTACTTTTCATTTTCTTCTGCTTCTTTTGTTAATTAAGTTAGTAATTTTTTTTTGTTAATTTCTATAAACAAGTTAACTTTTGTCATTTTTTTATTTCACTCATCCCCATATCTATAAATTCTTCCTTCTAAAAACCCATAACATTTCAAATAAATTTTATTCTATATCTCATAATTATACTCCTATCTTATATTTTACACTAAATATTTTTTTATCTTTTTAAAAAAAAATCTTATTCTAATATCTTCAATTATGTTATGAAAATTTAAAGTATAAGTTTTTCATAACACAAATATGCATGAAAAAATTTAAATTAAGTTTTACAGAATATAAATATATTATAAAAAAAATTGAAGTTTTAATTTTCTAAAACATTTTTATATTCTAGATAACTAAAACTTTTGTGTTTTGCAAATTTTAAATAAGATTTTTAATACACACAAAAATTAGTATGCTCTTACATAAAAAATTGTCACTATACGGACAAACTTGTGACAAATGGATCGGTTATTAAATATTTTTTTAAAAATAATATGTTCCGTGAAACTTAATTTAAGTTATTTAAAAAATAGAAATGGCTTGCAAAAAACTTAATTTTAAATTTTTTAATATTCATTTTTTCAAAACAGTCAAACTTTAAATCTTCTGAAATGTATTTAATTTAAAAAAATTTAAATTAAATATTTCAATATAAATTTTTAAAAATTAAAATTTTCAATATACATTATTAAAAAGTTATTTTTTTTATGAATATTATTATTTTGTTTTTAATGTAACAACAAACTTTAAAAAAGTTTGCCCCGTTATCAACATTTTTTTTAAAAAAGTTATAATTTTTTATTAAAAAAAAGTAAGGATGAAATGGGGTTTTTATTAAAATATGGGATAAGAGTATAAAATATGGGAATGAAGTCTAATTTTTCATTTTAAATACATAATCATTTAAATTCAAAAAAAATGAAAAATAAAAATCATTGAACCTATTTTTATGAAAATCAGCTATCATAAGAAATGAAAAATAAAAAAATCCTCAACCCTATTTTTATGAAAATAGCTATCATTTTCCCTTTTCAGTTTTCATTGAATTCAACTCCCCGACCAACAAAAGTAAAAGTTTGTCGGAGTTGGTCATTGCCCACCAATGTGGACAAAGAAACATAGTATAACTTCGTGCCTTGAATGGAAGGAGACAAAATAAAAAAAAATAAAAAGACAACCTTAAATTTATAATCTGTTATTGTCATGGTTAGGTTGTGCATGATTGATTTTTTTTAAAAAATAAATTATATTTATTTTAAAATTAATATATAAATTTAGATTTATAAATAAATTTATTATTTAGTTTAAAATTAATTATAAAATCAATTGTAAAATTGGTTACGGTTAAAAAACCAGTTTATAATTAAGCAATCGGTTTTAAAAATTTTAATTTTAAAATCAGTTAAAGTTTGGTTATTTTTTAAAAAATTATTTATTCATAGTTTAAAAATCGTTTATTTAAAAAAATTAATTTTTTTGATAAATTTTTTGAGAAAAAATTCAATTTAAAATTTTTATTTTTTTCTTATATTTTTTCAAAATAAATAAATTTCAAAATTTTTTCAAGAAATAAAATCTTAAAATTAATAAAATGTTAGTAGTGGATAAAAACCAAATTAAAATATAAAATATAAGTGGTTATCTAACCGATTTATAAATAACTGGATTATAACACCTTATAATCAGATTTTTTCACATCCCTAACAATGGTTATAGATGAATAATCGTCAAACCAATAAATATCAACTCTTAAATTTATGATCTATTGTTGTCACCGTAAAAGATGAAAAATTTCTAAACTTATAGATCCTTGAATCCCATAAGAAAGTGGATTTTTATTTTTATGTTTGAAAGATTTTGGATTTAAAATTATAAGTTATAACTTTGAAGGTTATAAGTGTAATGAATTTTTTAAATTTTTAAATTAAATGAAATGATAAATTTTTCGTTTTAAATATATGAGTTAAATAGAAAAAAAGATGATAAATTTTAATATATTTTTATATAAATTAATAAAAATGATCAATTTGAATATTTATTGAGGGAAACATAACTACGGGATCAAAACAAAATGAAAAATAATTATGAGATTAAAATAAAATTAAAAAATTAATTAAAAAACTAAAAAAATAATTTAGCCTCTTAATTTAGATAATAATTTATGTTTCTTTTAAAGGTACAGTGAATAAAAATGAAAAAAAATAAATAATCCATAACATCTATGTCAGTCTTTCGGTATCAATACATTTGATACACCTAATCTACCGTACAAAAAAGATGAATTCAATATTTCTATTTCAAAATAAAAAATGTACACAAAAATAACCAACAATGCATTGTTATGACATATATCTTACGGTCCCTTTCAAAACTTGAATTTGGTGGTTACTTGTTCATTAAATCCTGCAATGTTAATTGATTAAATATTTCTTGTAATTTGACTTGATCAGTTCTCACATGCGTAGCACTATTACTCACATCACATGATATGAGATTAATTGACCAAGTATATTCAACCTACGAAGCCTAATTTCGGCCAGCATTCGCGCATTTGGTAAAAGCATACGACAAAAAAGAAAATGCACTAAATTAATTTTATATTAATGGATTAATTAAAATCATTGATTTTAATAAATTATTATATTTTTGTAATTGCTTGAGATAATAATAGTTGCACCATAAATTATTTTTATATTGACAATACACTTCCATTAACTTTAAAGAAATTTAATATATATATATATTATTTTTTTTAAAATATAATCATAATTAATATATATTTTGATTCAAACTCAACCAATTAAATTAAGTGGACAAAATTTTATATATTTAGTTTGGTAATAATAAATTTAGATTAATTTTTTTAATTCTATTTCTACTTCTATTTGTGACTAGAGGAATAAATACCATTCAACTAAATAATGGCATAATTACTCAGATGCATTTATTGAAATAGATTTATTTGTTATATATATATAAAAAATTCATTTTCGTTCGAGGCTATCCATCTTTTTTTTTTTCTTTAAAAACAAGAGAAGTTGAGAAATTAAATAA
>JBBPBS010000276.1:24969328-25021324 GCA_037974835.1 Cicer judaicum | reverse complement strand
AAAGACTAACTATTAATTTTCGTGTTACTGAAAGGAACGTATGATATACTTTATCTAAACAATACTTATAAATTAATTAACCTAAAAATATATTTAAATACTTTTAAAAATATAGAAGATGAGAGACACAGTTACCTTTCTTTATCATTATTTTTTTTGCAAATGAATTATTTTACTTTCTTTTTATTTTACTTTATTTTTATATTAATACAATGTTATTATAAAATAATATAATATCATTTTTAATTTAAGTATTTGAATTTCTAACCAACCATGTATTTTCCTTATTGTGATGTTCTGGAGGAACAATTTAACTCTCTCATGCATGTTACATTATATTAAAAAAAACTTATTAGTTGTTCACATACTAGTAACTTGTTTTTTTTCTCTCTAAAATACTATATCCAGACTCTTATATTCGTATAAGGTCATACATAATAAAATTTACTTAGATAATTTATCAATAATATTCATCTACAATTATTAATTCGGTACAATTTATAGAGAAGTTTAAGTTTAAAACAAATTTTAATATGAGATATTTTAAATTTTATAATAGTATTTTGATAAAATTATTATATCTTTTATGAAAATATGTTTTTAGCTATTTTAAAATAAAACATTATTATTAAATTAATATAATCAATTTTATATAATATTTTTTTAATTAATAATTAAGTCAATTAATTTAATACTTATTATAATAATATTAATTTTTGTAATATTTTATTAATTTTATATTTAAAAAATATTAAAATGTAAGATATTTTTAATATTAAGTACAAAAATATTTTGAAAGTCTTTTAAGTAAAAATTTATTTACTTTTTGAGACCTAAAACGATTCTTTTGGTTAGATGTACATAATAACATTATTACTTGCAAAATGAAAATATATGTAAAAACACAATTAAGCATTTCAAATAAACTTTTTTTTAATTGAATTTCGAATAAACTTGCATCTACTTTATTTGGTACAAAAGAGGATAGTTCATTAGTGACTATTAAATGCAAATAATAAATGCAACAATCGTTAGCTGCATCAAGCAACAGTATTTTTCACCCTTTAATTAATTATCTTTCTTCTTTCTCATCCCATCTCTTAACATTTTCAACTTTCCAATTCCATTCATCTTTTTTCTTTCTGTCTTTTCTTCATCCTCAGTTTTTCACTTCAATGTAAAACTTTACAATTAGTTGTAACATAAGACTAACGTATAGTTGAAGGCATGTCTAAAAAAAACCGCGTTATGATAACATAGACATAACAGGATTAACGTGGCATCACATATACACTTACAAAATAGCTGTATGGTTGACATTTATTCACAGTTGACTTTAATAATAGACACAAATGTCAAGATTGTGATATTATCATTATTCATTAATATTAAGTTTTATGGAAATAAGATACGTGATCTTTTGACTTAATTTTAATTAATATTTTTTTTTTTTTTTTTAATATGTTATTTTAAGTGACAATTTAATTTTTATTTTTTAAAATGTCAACAATGTTTTACTTATTTAAAGATTTAAATTATAAATTTGATGAAATTTGTATTATATTGAGGATGATAATTAATTTTATGAATTTTGTACGAAAATTTTGATGAATTTTTGCACAAAAAAAAAATAATATTGTTGACATTTTAAAACATAAAAGATCAAATTATGACTTAAAATTAAAATGAATGACCAAATTAAAAAAAAATAAAATAAAAAACTAAAATATTATCTAAAATTTATACATTTAGTCCATTAAATTGTACCATTGAAAGACATTTGTTCACTCTTATGCTTCCTTAAAAATACATTAAAACCATAGATAAGGTTTTTTGTTTTTTCCGTAGATTATTCGAATTTTATGTGGTAGTTCATGGCTCTTTCTCATGGACTTCCTTTGCTTATTCTTCACTACTCATTTTTGGTTGCATTGGTATCTGGATGGAAAACATTGCAAGGTTTGTGTTTCTAGTTCTTATTCCATTCATTGTTCTAATTTATGTTTCTTAATTGTTTTTGGTTTGTGCCAGGTTTTTAATAAATTAACTATATGTTATTTCTTTTACATTTATTTACAAATGCATGTATGGAAAGTTCAAGATTAAATATTAAGTTGTAGCATAAAGAAAAGATGATAGATAAATTGCAAGTAATGTTAATTTGTTGACTATGTTAACTTTGCAATGGTTTTTCATCTCTTCAAACGAAGTGAAATTTTGTTGCAAGATTTGTTATTCATAAACAAATGTCACAAATTGGACTTGGTCTATGAAGATTAGTGTTGTCAAAATCTCAGGTTGTAAAAAATTGCAGTTTGTTCAAATTTCGTTATACAATAGTGATATAACCACTATTTGACTACATTTTGTACTACATAATGTATTAGAGAATATTAGTGGTTTGTTCAAATTGAGATACACTATAGCATTGTAGAGCTGCTATTTAACAACACTAATAAAGATGCATACATAATAACACAACGCAAAGTTGTTAAAGCGATTGTATCACTGTCATATCGCGATTCTTGATATTGCGAAAAATTGGCTGCTGATGCGTGGTTGTGGAGACATGAAAAACTACAATTGCGGTGGTGCTTTTTAAAATCTTGCAAAAATGTAGTACAATTTTTGTTTCACTTTCTGATATACTTTTGAAATTCAGAAATTAGAATGATGGTGTTTCATAGTAATTCTCATGCTTGTTTGGTATGCTATATGCAGGATCTCCGCCATTGGTAATAGCACGAGGCGGTTTTTCGGGGATATTTCCAGATTCAAGTTCACCTTCCTATAACTTAGCACTAAAAACAAGTTCCCCAAATGTCACTCTATGGTGTGATGTTCAACTGACAAAGGATGGAGTTGGAATTTGTTTTCCAGACTTCAAGCTTGACAATGCTACTGACATTTCAGTTGTTTATCCGGGCAAAGCTAAGGATTACTCGGTTGATAACTTTTCGACCCAAGGATGGTTTTCTGTGGATTACAACTTCAATGAATTAGAAAATGTTTCCCGTGAGTTCGATCTATCTTTAGACATGAACATTTAATTTTCTATAACAAACTAGGATATTCTTGCTTTGATTATAAGCCAGTTTTTTGACTCGTGCAATGCATAAGTAATCCGTCAAGACTCGAAGTTGTGAATAGATATGTGTGTGATGTATGTAATTTTTGTAACAATTGATCATCCAAAAACTTCAAAATCTATAAGAATTTTTAGAATATATGTCATTCATAACTTTTATAAAAACAGTTTTTTCAAACTAAAACATAAGGTTGGTAAAGACATTGATTTCTTAAGTGTATGGAACTAGTTCTTTCTTGGTGCTTGTTTTGATCATAACATCTCAGAAGTAGAAAACTTAAGTATGGAACTACTATTTCTTTTTTTTCGCTTTTTGATACTCCCTATGTAACAAAATATAAGCCAAAAGTACATGTATCTGGACCAAATATTGTCGAGATACATTTATTTTTTGTTTCTATTTTGTTTTAGAGGGAGTATATGCTTGTAGTTACTGATAATTTTCTTGTTACTTGGACAGTGGTTCAGGGAGTGTATTCGCGAACTAATAAGTTTGATGGAAGTAAATATCACATTCTCAAAGTTGAAGATGTGGCTAAATTAGTAAAATCACCGTCAACAGGCTTATGGTTAAATGTTCAGGTAATGATGGAATGAAATAGATTATTTTGTTTCAAACTAGGTCCTAAGTTTAGGATTGTGGAATTTGACTTTTAATCTCTACTATTGTTGACTCAATATGTTTTTGAAAATACTATGCAGCATGATATATTCTACAAGCATCACAATTTGAGTGTAAAGAAATTTCTATTATCTCTTTCTACTAAAGGAGTGTCTATCAATTACATCTCATCAACGAGTGTGGATTTTCTAAGACGAATAAGATCAAATTTTAGTCTTAGAAAATCCATCTTGATCTTCAGGTTTCTAGAGAAGCATAAGATTGAACCTACAACCAACCAAACTTATGGTGCACTTCTGAAAAACCTCACATTGATAAGGACATTTGCTTCAGGAATTCTTGTTCCTAAAGGCTATATATGGCCTGTAGACTCAGAACTTTATCTACAGAAACATACTTCAATTGTCTCAGATGCTCATAAAAAAGGGCTGAAAGTTTTTGTTTCAGAAATTGTTAATGATGTTTCATTCAGCTACAATTTCAGTTATGATCCTATGGCTGAGTGCTTGTCTTTCATTGACAATGGTAACTTTTCTGTTGATGGTGTGTTGTCTGATTTCCCAGTAACTCCATCTGCAGCCATAAGTAAGTTTTTCTTTCCCACTCTATAGATACATTCAGAACTATTGTGTATATTGGTTAATTTATCATTATATTTATTAAAGTGGAACTATATAGTGTGGCTAAGTTGGATAAGTAGCGTTGAGTTTATGGGGGAAGACTGCGGTTTGATCCCCCACCTAATACATTCTTGGGGATGGTCGAAGAGCTTTAAGTTGTGTTGTGACCTAAACATAGTAACCATATAACAACAGAACTGAGGAAATTTAACTAGACTATTAGGCCAAACTTTTTCAATTGAGCTGACACCTCATGGACTACTGGTTAATTTATTAAATACAAGTCTAGAAATTTATATGCACAATCTTTTATTTACTTTTTCAAACTAATTAATGATACACCTTTAAATGAGACATGGAATTTCCTTCAACATTCATTATTCACACCTTTCTTAGGAAAAAATCCTCCTCCTTTTCTTGATTTTTTTTAAACACATTCGTTCTG
Source organism: Cicer judaicum (assembly GCA_037974835.1). Classification (NCBI taxonomy): domain Eukaryota; kingdom Viridiplantae; phylum Streptophyta; class Magnoliopsida; order Fabales; family Fabaceae; genus Cicer; species Cicer judaicum. The sequence continues at coordinate 25,016,549 of JBBPBS010000276.1, read as the reverse complement.
CAGATTGCTTTTCTGGACTAGGAAAAAATGCCAAAAAACAAGGTATAATTTATTTGAACTCTCTATGGACACATTTCATTTCTTCATTTTAGACAAGTTATATTTAAATAATCTTTCATTCTTTTTTTCATGGTAAAGTGGAGACTTTGATTATCACAAAATATGGAGCTAGTGGAGACTATCCAGCTTGTACTGATCTTGCATATAAGAAAGCTAAATCAGATGGAGCAGATGTTCTTGATTGTCCTGTTCAAATCTCCAAGGATGGAATACCCTTTTGCTTAAGCTCTATAGATCTTTCAATGAGCACAACAGTTGCTAATACAAAATTCAGAAACCATACAGCCACTATTCCAGAGATTAAAAATGGCAGTGGCATATATACGTTTAGCTTGACATGGAATGAAATAAAAACATTGACTCGTAAGTTGAATGATGTTCTTGCATGCTCATTTTGTGTGTATGAAATTGTTTAGCAAATAGCAAGTGTCCCTCCCTTTGATTTCTTACTTTGTTTTTTCATTGCAGCCTCAATATTGAAACCTTATGAGAAATACCTATTGTTCAGGAATCCAAAATTCAAAAATCAAGGGAATTTTGTAACCTTGTCTGAGTTTTTGTCTTTGGCTAAAGGCTCTGGCATCTTGATCAGCATAGAGGTGAGTTCTCCCATTATCTTTTCTGTCAAGTAGTTATCCTTGTGTGAGCTGTTAATTTGTATAGTCATTAACTATGCATATTATAAATTAATTCAATCATGTTAGAGATAAAAAAGTAGGATGATAAATATTAAAAATCTAAATCAAAAGAGATATGGCCTGAAAGTGTCTTCTCTCACCTTACAAGTTAGCTTTGTAAGGGGTGGGTTAGGCTCAATCCAAATTTTAAGATGGTATTAGAGCCTACCCATGATCTATTGGGCCACCTACTAATGGGCGACTAAGGCCACGCTCCAGTTGTTCAGACTTAGTCGAATGAGAATTTTTTTAGAGTCCCACGTTGGATATGATATATGACTTTAAAATGAGTTTATACGTGGGGGACATCCCTCACTTTACAAGTTGGTTTTGTAAGAGTTGAGTTAAGCCCACCCTAAATTCTATGAGTAAATGGCATTAAAGGAAAATATTTGATACTCCCTCCGTTCTTATTTATATACAAAAGTGAGTCAACAAAAGTTGATATATTTGGTCCAAATATGGTATTTGTACTATAGTTGTTGCAACTATCATGAAAACTTTATGTGAATTTCACACTACTAATTTCTTGACTCTTCACCCCATTTATTTAGAGTAAGCATATTTTCTATGCTACTTGGACAATTTTGCATTTCATGATTATAACAAATGATTTGTTGCTAGTAAATGGTTTCCACCTTGATTAATTCCATTTATGGTTTGTTAATTATATTTATATTTCATTATCAGAATGCAGCCTACCTCGCCGAGAAGCGAGGATTAAGTGTGACCAATGCAGTCCTTAACACTCTAAAAAAAGCAGGTTATGATAAACCAAAATCTCCAAAAGTTATGATTCAATCAACTCACAGCTCAGTACTAAAGATATTCAAGAATAAATCAAAATATGAAAGGGTTTACAAAGTTGATGAAAATATTCATGATGCTGATGACAAAGCTGTTGAAGACATAAAAACATTTGCTGATTCTGTTGTAATACAAAAAGCATCAGTTTTCCCTCAAAGTGAAGCTTTTCTAGTTACCTCTACAAATACTGTAGAAAGGTTTCAATCATTTAAGCTCTCGGTTTATGTAGAAACTTTCAGCAATGAATTTGTATCTCAAGCATGGGATTATTACTCAGATGCATTTGTTGAGATCAACTCATTTGTCATTGGTGCCAAGGTTAATGGCATTATTACTGACTTTCCGAAGACGGCTACAAGATACATGAGTAAGTACTCCCTCCGTCTCATATTGATTATTGTTTATGGTAATGCACACATCATAAAAAAAAATGTCTAGGAACTAAAATATCATTATAAAATGGCAAATTATATATAGATGTGCCACACATTTTCATATAGTGTGTGACATGGTTTTAAATTGCGGTATGTAAATATAAAACCGTTACTTTTAAATATAAATGTAGATATTTTTTTATATGGATTCAATCTATTGCAAATTCAAAAACCGTTACTTTTAATTATTGACGTCATACGTGATTCAATAAAATCATGTCACATGGCCTAATAAGTTGATTAAAAGCAAAAGTTTTTGAATTTACAAGAATTGGAACTGAATCCAATCAAAAAACTTAAAGGGACAAAAAAAAAACACTACCTCATTGCTGATTTGTTTGTTGTTCTACTTGTTGCAGAGAACAAGTGTTTAAAGCATGGGAACAGAGCACCTTATACGAGGCCTATTAAACCTGGAAAACTTTTAAAACAAATTACAAAATTGTACCTTCCAGCACCTGTCCCTCCACTCCCAGTCTTAAATGATAACAATGTGACAGAGCCACCTTTGCCAAGTTTTTCTAGATAAACTTCCAGTTCTCAGTATAAACAAAGCATAACATGAAATACGATGATTTCTGTCTACTGAGATTTATTTTATCAAATTCAATATTACATTTATTATTATTATGATTGTCTATTGTAAGATGTGATTATTCAAATAGCTTTGTTTCATTGTAAGTAAAATTTCTTTGGATTCTGGAGATAAAGTTTTTCTTGCTTCTATCAAAGTTGCACAAAAATTACAGCATAATTTCCCATGATTGAGACTCCATAATTCTCAACCAAGTTTATTAATAAATTTTTTTACACAATTTATTAATATATTAAAATGTGTCACTATGAATCCTTAAGAATGATTTTAGTTCCTGTGCACAGGAGAAAGAGAAGAGTTGAGTGAGTTTTATTTATTTAAGCCCACATCGGCTGATGAATAAATGAAAGTAAGCTGCTAAATTATAAAATGAAAGCCCTCTCATGTTTCAATTTACGGAGCCGTGTGATAAACACAAAGCGAACTATTCTTTCGCCTTTTACTAAAGAATACCGTGTGTGTATCACAATTGGCGGCATACGCTAATTTTTGAAAGGGTCCTCTTGAGGGAGGGCTCTGCAATCTATAAGTAAATTTTACTTTCCTTTAAATTTGTATAACATATGTCTTGCATATACTTTTTTTTTAGTTTAAATTTGTATGTCATTATCTTGGGTTAATTTTCGTAAGTCCTTGATAGAGAAGTGTTGTTAACATAGTTCATATACTTTTTTTAGTTGTCTTACTACTCTTCTTTATTATGTAAAGAACCAGCTCTATGTATGAACTTCTATGAACCTATTTAGCCCTCAATACTGAGTTGATTGTTATTCTATTTGCTATATAGAACAAGTGTTTAAAGCAAGGCTAAAAGCACCTTGTATGAGTGATGAGTCATGTTGATTGTTACTCTACTTATTACAGATAACTCAAAACAGGTGTTTCTATCAACATATGATCTGACACCAACTCTATAAACTATATGTTTCAATAGTCACAAGTGATATTTCTGTGTTTATGAGTAAATCCCACATCGGTTAATGCATAATGACAAGTAATTGCTCATTATACAAAATGAAATAAATTCTCATCTTTTGAACTTAGGAGCCATGTGATTAATAGATAGCTATTCTATATTTTTTCCTTTTACTAAATAATACCAATAATAACAGCTGCAAGTAAAATTTATTTGTCTTATGTGCAATCATGTAATCTCTCAGTGTAAGTAGAAACTTTGAGTAACGAATTTATATCTCAACTCAAGCATGGGATTATTAATCAGATGCATTTATTGAAAAAATATATCAACTAAGTATCGGATTATTAGTCAGATGCATTTATTGAAAAAAGACAGTGCACCTAGATACAATATAAATTAATGTTTTGATATAAAAAAAAGGATAACAAAGATTCTAATTAAGATTTTAAACGATGTGTTAAGTTAATATGTGTTTTTGAGTGTAATAATTCAAGATAGGTATTAAGTAATGTAAAAAAAATCAATTTAAGGAAAAAATAAAAAATGAACAAAAAGAACCAAGAACGTTTTTGACAATATTCTGGAAAATTAAGAATGTTCTCCATGTTTTTTCATTTTCATCAAGAAAGTTCAAATCATCTATTAATGCATAGAAAACTCATGCAAATTACAAATGCATTTTCAGTACATCTACAAGGAATATACAACTCTACATCAACAAAAGAAACACTCTAAAAGATCAAAGGTTAAAAGCATGACTCAAAATAAAAATGACAACGGTCAATCTCCAACATATTAACATTAATCTCCAGAATGTTAACATCAATCTCTAGAGTGTTAACATCAATCTTGAGAATGTTAACATCAGTCTCCATAATACTAACATCATTCTCCAACATGTTAACAATCAATCTCTAGCATGTGAACATCATTCTCCAGTCTGTTAGCAAGAATCAAAGACAATTTTGATCTAAATACATTAAGCACATCTCTGAGATGTCGATGCACATAAACAAAAGATCATAAATCACAATGAAGAATGAGAAGCTTCAAATCAACCATTATTAACATAGAAACAAAACACATAATGTTCAAGTAAAAAACATTCCTGGTTAAAAAAGTTTGATCTTTAGTCACATCTAACACATAACAGTTGTACCTTTTCGAACGGTCATATTAGCTGTCATGAAACCTCCTTGAAGCCTATAAAAAGAATTCCAAGCTCAAGGAAAAATTAGAACTTCAAGTGCTAAGAAATTCATCACTTACTTACATTCATACACTTGAAAGTCTCTCATCCATCAAAAGAATCAGTGTTATTCATATTCGAATATCTTGTTATTATTTTACTGAATCTTTTGTAAAGAATATAACCTCAAACAAGTGTTGAGATTACTCAGATTATATCAAACACTTTAAATCATTATTGTGTAAACTCAAAACTATAAGTGTTGATTATAGTTTGAGTAGTTTGTAGAACATCATTTTATGGTTAAAAAGTGAAGTATAAAATCCTGTCTAAAGATTGATAGGTGACATGATTGAATTAATTTCTGGATTGTAATAGAACAAGGTTGATCTGAACAAACTGTGTAAAATTAAGAACATTGTAAAACCAAGAACGTTCTCCATTTGAATACTTAGTGGAAAATCTCATAATTGTGAGGATTAAACGTAGTCCGAGTTAGGTGAACTAGGATATATCGTTGTGTGATATCTCTTCTCTTACCTCTATTTACTTTCAGTCCTTTTAATTATCAAGTTAAATAGATAAAACAAAATTGTTGATTTTAACTAACCAAGAACGTTCTCCGTCTTCATAACCAAGAACGTTCCCCGTTTTTTATTTTCACAACCAAGATCAATCTTGAGTTATTTTCTTAAGTTTTAACATGAAATTTAAATATGTGAATTTACAATTCAAACCCCCCCTTCCTTATATTTTGACATTACTACTTCAATTGGCATTAGAGCTCAGTCTCTAAAGATTAAACACCTAAACAGTGCTAGAGAAAAGATCTAGAAGAAAAAATGTCAAGAGCCAAATACATTGTTGAAGGAGGATCTTCAAACAAAGCACCTTACTTTGATGAAACAAATTACTACTTTTGGAAGAATAAGATGCAGTTGTTTATGAAATCACAAGATAAAAGAATGTGACACATCATTATAGATGGAGATTTCATACCAAGAGTTGACCAAAATGATTCAACCTCTATTGAAAAGAAAGAAACAGACTAGATAGATAGTTGAAGATAAAACTAAGGTACTCCTAAATTCTACTGCTCAATTATTCTTATCGTGTGCTTTAAGTAGGGAAGAAAGTGAAAGAGTTGATGAAATGATGTGTATTTGAGTGTTTCCACATGAGTTGAAGATCTAACCAAGAGGTTTCTTAAGATAAAGTGGTAAAATAAAAGGGAAAAGAAACAAACAAACATGGATTAGATGGAGAAGATGAAGAAGGCGCCACAATCAAGGATGATTGATAAGTCAATGTGGAATCTCCACAATGCTAATGAATCCATTGATAAGATTCAAGCAAGTTCTAATCCAAGAAATCAAATAGAAGACACATCTCACTCACAATTCTCATCAGAGAAATTCTAATTCATTTTAAAGTTCTCCAAAATGAGACTGTTACAATGTATTTAAAGAAGGATTTACCTTATTCCTAAAATGGGCCAAAAGCCAATTCTCTAGACCCATATTGGGCTTACACCACTTAACTAAAATTATTACAATTCAAATTAAACACAAATAAATCTAATAACTATTATAAAGTCTTGACTTGACATATTCTTTGTTTTTCCACCTAATTAGCTCATTTTAGGTCCTCATCATTCCCTCCTTCTTAGAAGAAATTCGACCTCGAATTTAGCTCAATCATAACCTCTTGAAATTGACATTAAGTACCAATGTTACCTTCCTTATATTGGAATTGAAGACGAACAAGAAGTTACTTTGTATTTCCAAATGCTTCAACGCAAGTTGAGCATCATGGACATTCCTTATATCATAAACAAATGAATGTTGTTTTTGAAACAAGACAAGTCTCTCAAATAAATTAAGATTAACATATGGAAGTTTAAAAGATTTGTCAATAAAAGAAAGAGTAAGGAGGGGTGTAGTAGTGCAACTATCAACTAATTCCACATGCAAACATATACCATTCATAGAAAATCTCAAGATACTCACTTTATTTTTAACAAAAGAGTTAGTATTTAAGTTAGCAAACAAATGTTTCTTAAGAATCCCAATACATTCTTCAAAATTCATGTCATGAACCAAAGTTACTTTAGAAAGGACAGCAACACATTTATCAAGAAAATCATTCAAGTCTTGGCTCATAATTCTCAAATTAAGTTTAGAAGAATAATATGGATTAAATATTTGATGGATTATGGTTTCAACTTTCAAATGAGACTTATGGAAATAACACAAGTTAGACATTTCAACATGAATATTTGAAAATCTGTCAAGCATAGGAGAAAACAATTTGTCAAACAATTTAAGAGAAACATGAATTAAAGTAGTAGAAGAATTAAAGTTGCTAGGATTCAAATCAAGATTTTTCTTGCAAATATCCTTTTGGCCAATCCCCTTTAACTTCAATGGATTGTGCGCATTCCTCTTTTTGAGACCTATTTTCAATATTTTGAACATAAGAATCAACAAATTTAGGAAATAGTTGGACTCAATTTCTTGCTCTTTGCCTCTCAAATTTTGTTCCACTTCACCTTTCTTTTCTTTCATTTTCATTTTCATTTTCTATCTCAAGGCAAACTTGTTTTTTTTCCTCTTTCTCTACTTTTCTTGACTCTTTTGTATATCTATTTTTATAAAGATATTTCACATACTTTCCTTCATATGATATACTTTCCTTTTTCTTTCTTTCTTGTTCTTCCTTTTTATATTCTTTGTGTCTTTTCTCTTTTTTCATACCTCATATTATCCCTCACAAAATCTCTTTGCGTCATTGCTTTTTTCTTATCTCTCTTTTCATATCTCATTTCATCCTCACCATAATCTCTATATCTTCTTTCTTTTTCTCTAAATCTTCTTCCATACCTCATTTCCCCCTCATCATAATTTTCACACATTCTTTCTTTTACTTTTTCTCTAAATCTCCTCTCATACCTCATTTCATTCTCATCATAACATATATATCTTCTTTCTTTCTCAATTTCAAACCTATCTTTACTTTGAGAAGATCTTCCATGGTGAGATCTCCCATCTCTTTGATTCACAAGCTCTTCTCTCAAGGCATTCATTTAAGTAATCAATATTTTTGTAAAGTGACCTATACAATAAGTGATTCTAGAAGAAAGGTGGTTTGGTTCACTTTCACCCATGATGTAAAAAACAACAAATCAACGAGTATCACAATAACCAAGCAAATAACAAGAACATGAACAAGATAAGAAAATAAAAATAAGACCCTCACCACTCACTAAGTGTTTACACTCAAGAAATGTATCACTCGGGTATATCACTCAATGATGACTTTTTTTTTCTTTTAATGATGTGCACTCTTGCCTTTTTCCACTAAAATTCCTTTTTCAAGTTCTTAAAAAGAACTCAAATAAGAATCAAAACACAATGTAACAAGTCCACAAAAGCTATCAACACAAGAGCTTCAAGAAGGATAACTCTAAGACAAAACTAAGAGAATTTAAAATGACAAACAAGAAGAAAAAAAAAAGGTAAATGAAGACACACTCAAGTGGATTATAAAAGAAACAAGAAATATTATAGTTTAATCACTAAGTGATCCAAATATGTGAGAGGGAAGATACTAAAATAAAACTTGCAATGCCTAAAAGAGGTAAGAAGAATGCAACAGATGTTTGATGTTTTATTAAGAACAACTATGGAATTGTTTTTATTTTATTTTTTGCAAAATGTCTTTTTTTCAAAAGTGCTTTTGTGCATAATCACCTTTTTGCAGCATTTGTATTTTTAGATTTTTCTCTGCATATTTGAATTCATCTCATTATTCTAATCAATTTAGGCTTTTGAGTTTCCAGAATCGGGATTGTATGGAAGACATAACATCAAAAACTAATTTGCAAGTGAAGAAGATGAATGCAACTTTTTTTTTTGCGAATTTTTTCCAGCACCTTCCGACTTCGAATTTCACACAAAATAAATCAAAAAAGTCATCAAATTAAATAATCCCACGGATATTATATCACTTATAATCAACTAACAACTCAAGATTACACAAAAACAAAGATCGAATTTCAAGAAATTAACCTAAAATTTCAAATTTTCCAAGAATTTCGAGAACATAAAAAACTTAAAAACAAAAATTAAGAACAAATGTTATCATTTGGTGACAAGCTCTGAATACCAAATGTTGTGGACTTGATTGCTTCCACATGAGATTGAAGATCTAACCAAGCAATTTCATGAGATAAAGTGGTAAAATAAAAGGAAAAACAAACATGGGGTAAATGGAGAAGATGAAGAAGACGCCATAATCAAGGATGATTGATAAACCAATATGGAATTGACACAATGCTAAGGAATTCATTCATAAGATTCAACCAAGTTCTAATCCAAGAACTCAAGGAGAAGACACATCTCACTCACAACTCTCATTAGATAAATTTTAATTCATTTCAAAGTTCTTCGAAATGAGACTCTTACAATGTATTTAAAAAAGGATTTACCTTATTCCTAAAATGGGCCAAAAGCCAGTTCTCCAGACCCATATTGGGCTTGCACCACTTAACTAAAATTATTACAATTCAAATTAAACACAAATAAAACTAAAAACTATTATAAAGTCTTGACTTGAAATATTCTTTATTTTTTCTCATAATTAGCTCCTTTTAGGTCATCATCATGAATGCACAACTGATAAAGAAGGATGAGACACATTACAAACCCATCACAAAGGAATAAGTCACGTCAAAGAAACAAGAATCGACATAGGCATAAGAAAATTCAAACTATTTGAAATGAATGAAGGAGAGACCATTGATGAGATGTACTTGAGATTTACAAGCATTGTAAATAAAATGCGCATCTTAGGAAAAACATACTCAATACAAGATAGAGTCAAAAAAATTATGAGATGTCTCCCAATAATATAGAGACCGGTGGTGACAACTATAAGGCAAGTCAAAAATCTTGAAGTGCTTGCATTTGAAGAACTATTGGAATTTTAAGAGCACATGAAATGTTGTTACAAGAAGATAAACCAATCAAGAAAGGAAAACCAATAGCTTTGAAAACATCCCTAGAAAGTGTACCACTACAAACAAATGAAAAATCAGAAGAAATTGGGCAGGAAGATGCTGATGAAGAAATAACCCTTCTCACCAGAAGAATTCAAAGAATGTTGAGAAGAAAAGATCAAATCACGAAAAGATTTCCAAACAAAAAATAAAATCCCAAAACAGAAGTGGGCAAGAGCCAAATTGTAAGACCCTTAGTTTTAAATTCTAATTTATACAATTTTAGTATATTTGTGTGTTGAATTGCTGTGACATTTAACTCAATTTCACTTTATTTTGGAAATTAAGTACCAAAATATATTTTGTTAGAGTTTGTAATATGTTTAATATATACGTATATTTATTTATATATTTTGAGACCCGTTTAAAATTATTTGTTGGAGAATAATTTATTAGGTTACGAAGAATTTAATACCGAATATTTTTTTTAAATGTCACTTATTGCTAAAAAAAATTATCTGTGAATTGAGTTGCAACGAGAGTAGATAATTTTTTTTTAAAAAAAATAATTGGAGAAGAAATATATGTAAGAGTTGTTAAATATTTGTTGGTTTAGTTTTAATTATAATATATATATTATAAGATATATATATACCCTCATTTATCTACTAGATCTAAGCTTCCATTCGAGAAATGACAGAAGAGAAAGTTGCTTATTGCCATGCTACAGTGTTAGTGAGCTAGTTTTTGAAGCGACGTCGTAAACTTAAATTTTACCGGAATTAATCGCGGTGATGTAATCGCTTCTTAAAGCTATTGTTAAGGTAAGGGCTCCTTCCAAATTTTAAGATTGCATATAGGACTCTATATGTGTATTTGTGGAGGTGAAAATTTGTAAGATGTGTTTGTGGGTGTGATTAATTGAGATAGATTGTTTTGAAAATGCGTCATAGTTATTTTCTTAGGACTGCATTTGTTGCATGCTAATGGCTATTCAATTGATGAAATATTACTCAATTGCTTAAGAGCTTTCATGTGTTGGTCTTTCTTTTATGAAATTTAGGCATTGCATAGAAATTATAGATTCAGGGTTTGAAAAAGTGATTTGACCACTGAGCAAGGCAATGTAGTTTTCGTGGATATTTATGATTGCATTTTTTTTTAAAATCTCTCTAGGTGTGCTTCTTTGAATTAATATGAGAGAAAAACACCCCTTTTGTTATCTTTGTTGTACTTCTTGTTTAGTTACACTCATCAGGGCATGGAGTTCCATCTTACGGGGCATGTTGTATTCTTTCTTTGTTTGATTAGGTATGCCTTCACATCCAATGTATGCGTATCATCATTTTGATGTTCTATTATTGTTCAATTTCTTTGTTAAACACGAGATAACCTTTTTTGGAAAATAAATTTGAGGTGTAGATTTGTAGAAAATGAATTTAATGAGTTATTTTCAAATAAATGAGTTTGAACTGAAGTTGAAATTTTACAAAAAATTTAGAGTTGTTAAAATTGTGGAAAAGTTCAAATTTTAACTAAGTTAAAGAGTTTGAGTAAAAAGATGTATTGAAATTAAAAAGGGTTAGAGTTAAAAATGTTACTCTTTTAATTACTCTTGAACTGAGTTTTAAAAAGGAAAAAAAAATTTAGAGTATTTTATTAACTAAAAATTTTTGGTACTTTAATAGTCGAGTGTGTATACGTGATATTTGGACAATATTTGTTTTATTTAGTTTTAACTAAATAATATATATTATTTAGTTTTAAAAGTTTGGTGTGTGAGAAAGATTTAATTTTGGGAATTTTGTTGTGTTTGGATTACTTTTATTGTGAACAAATTGTTATAAATATTCATGTTTATGTAGTTAGCTCCTTGATTCTCGAAAAAGAATCGAGACCGTTGGCACCGAGTTAGCGGTGGGGAGAACACTGATATATTAATGTTGTTGTGGTGATTTATGGTTGAAAATTTTGGTGATTCATGTTTGGTGAAATTGATGTGTTCAAAACTAATATTATGAATTTTTTTTAGAAGAAATTTATGTGTGGATTGGTGGAAAAGGAATTTAATTCAATTTATGTATGGGTTGAATTTGGAGATGTGATTTATATGTGTTTGTGGGAATTTAAAATTGGTGTGAATAAATATGTTTGAGTATGCTCTTTGTTGTATTTGAAAAATCATTAGTGTTAAATTAGTATTAAAAATGGGGAATCTTTTAATAGCTGCATTTACTTAATGATTGTGGGAAAAAGAGTCAGAGTATGCTCATGCATTTCATAGTACATGGTGACCGCGATTGGGTCATGGTGATAGTGGTGACCGTGATGGGACACGGGACGATGCCGTGTGAATTGTTGGTTCATCTTATCCTTGTCGGGATTGTCGCGTCGTGTTGATCTGTGAGAGATTGCACTCTAGAATGTGTTGATCTGTGAGCGATTGCACTCTAGAAAATCGTGGTGGTCTGTGAGCGACTGCACTCTTGTATGTCGTGCTGGTCTATGCGACTGCACACTAGTAAATCATGTTGATCCGAGAGAGATTGCACATTGGTAATTAGTACTGGTCTGTGAAAGGCTGTACAATTATGATTTACGCCATTCGAGGAGGGTTTTGGTTTGGAATTCCGGAATCATGCATTTTGGTATATACGCATTGCATTAGAGTGTTTGGCATACGAGTTATGTTTGTTATAATATGATGATTGTATATACATATTCGATTGTTGTTGTGATTTGTCGTAATTGCTTTGAGGTGTGAAGTTGAGTTGATTAAGTTTTGATGTAATTATGTGTTCATAATTGGTGTTATGAATATTCGATGTGTGATTGAGGTGTGAATTTTTGGAGATTAATTTGGTGTTAATTATGTGTTCATAATTGAAAATATTAATGTTTGAAGTGTTAGATTGATTTAGAGCCATTTTAGAATTGAAAATTTGCATTTTCTTAGTTGTATTCGGCTACGACAGTGCAGTTTGTTAAAACTTCATTTTTCAACATTGTTTATGCAATTTTGGATATATGAAAATCCTTTCGAGGAGTATACTAAGACAAAAGGTTCTTTTGAGCATTTGAAAATAAACGAATTTTGTTAAGTGTTATTTGTTAATTTTGGTTGGCGACCCTTTACAATTATTGTGGAAATTTGGGCTTTGCCTTCAAATGTTACCTGAGTTCATTCCACCGATTGTTACCTTGATGACGAAAATGTAGTTAGACTTCCTTGATCGAGACTCGCCGACTGCTTGGGTGTATGACCCCACCTTAAACAGAGCTACTTATACGGGGAGGGTAGTTAGGACTAGTAGGAAAGCTGGGACTAGAAAATCGATTATCCAATACCTTTCAAATTAGTGTTTGGGATGAGTGGAGCTTGGGAAGATGCGAAGGATTCTTTAGTTAGAGTAGAGGCGGGGGCCACTGTGGGAGTTGAGGATACAGTGGTTGGACCCGGGACTGGCAGAAAGGATAAGGGGCTGATGCCCGTGGAGCGAGATTTTGCAGAGCCATATAGGCGGGTCAAGTCAGAGCTTCCTCTTCTGGTGAATGATCCCTTACTGACTGTCACTAAAGTAGCAGACTGTTTTGAGGTTCCAACGTCGCTGAAACCGCCTATCTCGTGGGTGGATATGACTTCTGAAGAAACCGATCCGTTTATGGATGTTGATGGGGAGGAGGTTACCTCGAAGATGGATGTTGCATTAGACGAGACTTGTGGAGTGTGTGGAGGTCACCCATGTTATTGTAGTTGCTAGAGTATGATCAGATTAGTTTTGTTGTATAGGGACTTGATGCCTTTCTTTTGGTGGTTGTACTTATTTCATTTTGGGATGACTGTAACTATACTTATACGGTCGTACGACTTCTATTTTGGTGGGTCCATGTTTCATTTTTTTTGACGTGACCATGAAGGGACTAGTATTTCTTGGAGCAATACTTGTACAAGTGTCTACCGAGAATATCCCAGGGGTATGAGCGATGCCTGATAGGTCTCATAGCCTCAACATATTTTATATTTGAATATTTTGGTTTATCGCCTCAAAACTATTTTAGTTGTTATAATTATGATGTAATTAATTATGACACTTGTCGTTTGTGTTACGCTTTGGTATTTTATAAATGAGTTTTTTTTATAAAAAAAAACACTCACACTGTTAAAGATCAGGGTGTTACACAAATCACATGTTTTAGATGCAATAAGTTAGGACATTACAAAGTTGAATGTCCCTTAAGTAAAAAACCATCAAAAAGATTTCCATTCAAGAAGAAATCAACGATGGCTACATGGGATGACTCAGATGAATCTGATGCAGAAGAAGGTGAAGAAGTCAACATATGCTTAATGACAAATGCAGAAGAAGATGAGGTAACAAATTCTGAATGTTGTCCTTTGTGTGAAAAAATAGAAAAAGAATTTGATAACTTGTTAAATGATTCAAACTTTCTTGTTTAAAAGTGTAGTTTTTTTACAAGAAAAATTTCACAAAGAAAAAGAAGAGAAAGAGAAAACTCGGGCTATGAATGATGAGCTTAAAGAGATCATTCAAAATCTGAAAGAATCTCAACTCAAAGGTTTTTAAATTGAAAATCGAGAATGCTCTATATGACAAAAGAAGAACATTCTCCTTAAAATTGAAGTTGAGATTCTTAAAAATGACTTGTGAAATTTCATTAGAGCTACTAAAACCTTTCAAAGAATCATGGGATCTCAAGTAGGAATATTTGATAAAGTTGCTATTGGTTTTGATAAAACTCAAAAAACTAAAATGTATGAAAACTTCTTTGTTCTTGAAAGAAAAGAGGATAAATGCAAAATAAAATGTTCATACTGCAGTAAGATTGGACATCTAGAATTCGTATGTTATTTTAAGAAAATAGATGAAAAAATTAAGAACAAAAGGATCTTTAGAAAAAAAGAACATTTTGGAGCAAAAACAAAATTTTCTCCAAACCTGAAAAAGGGAGAACGTCCTTCAGGAAATTTAAAAAAATGAGAATGTTCTGGAACAAAACCTTCTCCAGAAAGTTTGACAAAAGGATAATGTTCTAGAATTTTACCAAAACAAATTAAAACTCAATTTTCTAAACCTTTTCCAAGAAAAATAACTAGGTGTTCATACTGTTCCAAGATTGGCCACTCTGAATCAACATGCCATATTAAAAAGGAATCAAATTTTAAAACTATCCTTCAAGGACCCAAGACCAAGTGGGTATCTAAAGTTAATGTAACAAACCATTTAGGCTAGATTTCAAGGTGTCAAGAAAAAGCCATGGTTTTTGGAGAATGGTTGCTCAAGACATATGATAGGCGATCAAAACTATTTCATGTCTTTTGTCAAGAAACATGGAGGGTATGTCACTTTCGGGAACAATAATCAAGCTCAGATTAAAGGTAAATGAACAAATGGTAAGAAAAGCCCAAATAACTGATGTTCAATATTTGGATGGATTGAAACATAATCTCTTAAGCATAAGTCAACTATGGGACAATGATTTTGAAGTTATTTTCAAACCTAACCTATGTGAATTCATAAAAACAAATTATGAGGAAGTTATTTTCTCTAGAACAAGAAAGAAAAATAAGTATGTTTTATATCTTGAGGATGTCCTGATGAATCCTGCTTGTTAGAGGAATCCTGCTTGTTAGAGAAAAATAAGTATTGCCAAAAATGAATTTTGTTAAAGATAAAGTATGTGAAGCATGTGCTAAAGGAAAAAAAATTTAAAAGCAATTTTCATTCAAAATATTTCATTTACACTATAGAATCCTTGAGCTATTTCACATAGATATTTTTTTTTTCCATATTAAAACAAGTTTAGGAGGAATGAAGTATAGTTTTGTTATTGTTGATGACTTCTCATAATACACTTGGATGTTATTTTGAAAACAAAAGGATGATGCTTTTGATGCCTTCAAAATCTTTTGTAAAAAGGTCCAAAATGATAAAGATTCCAGCATCATTTCTATAAGAAGTGGTCAAGGAGGAGAGTTCAGAAACACCTCTTTAAAAACCTTCATTGATGATAAAGATCTTATGTCCAGTCCTCACAAAAGTGGTATTTTCCACTAAGTGTTCAAAGCAAGAATGTTCTTGGTTTTCACACAACTTTTACATATCAATCTTGATCTTGTTACAACTTACTACCTTTCAACTTAGAAAGGATTTCCACAACTCGACCTCTCAATCTTTAGAAAGGATTTACAGACAACCTTTCACACACATAAAAGGATTTTTACAAATGCTTCTCAAGCTATTTTAACATAATAATATTAATTGTAAAAAGTAATGATTTAAAGTATATCTGAATCAAGTTATGCTCAAATCTTGTTTGAGAATGAATTCTGATTTTGGAACTCATCAATGATTGAAACTTGAAGGATGATGTCAACAACAACATAACAATAATCTCCCAAATTGAACCAAAATCAATCAAAGAAGTCACAGTTGATCAATCTTGAATTGAAGCAATGAAGGAAAAACTTCTTATTCTAGATCCACAAGATCAAACTATCATAGGAACAAGATGGATATTCATAAACAAGCTAAATGAAGAAGGTAAGATTGTATGTAAGAAACAAAGCAAGGTTGGTTGCTCAAGGTTACAATCAACAAAAAGGTATAGGCTATGATGAACCTTTTGCTCCAGTTGCAAGGTTAGAAGCCATTCAAATTATTCTTGCATATGCATCTCATAATTTGATCAAACTTTTTCAAATGGATGTTAAAAGTTCATTCTTAAATGGTTTTTTAAATGAACAAGTTTATGTACGTCAACCCCTTGGTTTTGAAGATCAATCAAAAATCAAATCATGTTTTCAAACTTATCAAAGATCTATGTGGATTAAAACAAGCACCAAGAGCATGGTATGAAATATTAAGTTCTTTTTTAATCAAAAATGGATTTTCTAGAGGAAAAATTAACACTACACTGTTTAAGAAAACTAATAAAAATGATTTAGTTATTGTCCAAGTGTATGTCGATGATATTATCTCTGACTCAACTAATGAGAACATGTGTGATGCTTTTTCAAAACTCGTGCAACGTAAATTTGAAATGAGTATGATCGGAGAATTAAAGTATTTTCTTGGCTTGCAAATTAAGCAACATGAACATGACAGTTTTATATGTCAAGAAAAATATATAAAAGATTTCTTAACAAAAATATACAATGAATGAAGCCAAAATCATGACTACTTCCATTCATCCATCTTCTTCATTAGACAAAGATGAAAATGGAAAATCTATTTACGAAAAAGAATATAGGGGTGTGATAGGATCTTTGCTTTATTTAACTACTAGTAGACCTAACATTGTGTTTGTAGTAGGATTATGTGCTAGATTTCAATTTGCACCTAAAGAATCTCATTTAACAGTTGTAAAAAGGATCTTTAGATATGTCGTTGGTATTATCGATCTTGGCCTTTGGTATAGGAAAGGTTCTCATTTTAATCTTGTAGCTTACTGCGACGCTGATTATGTGGGAGATAAAACTGAACGAAAAAGAAAAAGTGGAGCATGTAAATTTGGAGAAGCATTAATAAGTTGGTCGTGTAGAAAACAAAATACGGTTGCTCTATCAATAACCAAAGCTAAATATGTCTCAGTTGCAAACTATTGTTCTCAAGTTCTCTGTATAAAAAATCAACTTGAAAACTTCTATGTAAATTATTCAAGTATTTCAATTTACTGTGATAATACTAGTGCTATAAATTTTAAAAAATCTCATTCAAGATCCAAGCACATAGAAATAAAACATCATTTTATTCGTGATCATGTAAATAAAAAAGAGGTTGAATTTATCTTTGTAGATACTCAAAAATAATTTGCTGATATTTTTACCAAACCTTTTGTAGAGGAAAATTTTAATTTTATTAAAGAAATACTGAGAATTACCAGAAATCCAATTAGTTTGCGTAAAAAAAAATGTCTTCTGAAAATCAAGAACATTTTTTGTTTGTTTCAATTATTCTCCGTTTTTTTTACATTATTCTCCATTTTCCTCACAAAATCAACAAAAGCACTTTCGACATGGCATTAATGAGACGCGTTCCCTTGTCTGCAAAAGCAACTGCCACATTGTCAAACTCTACCTCTATTATCCTCTTTTCCAATAACCATCAGTCACATCACCTTCCATCTACAAACATCAAAACTGCAACTTAAACATCACAATTTTTAATCTTCTCAAAACCTCTAAACCACTTATGTGGAAAACTAAAAAATGGCTCCAACAAAAGTGTCTGCTCGGAAAAACCCTTGCCCTAACATGCCTTCGTCTTCATCATCATCTCCACCATATTCTCCATTTTGAAATTGTTCACCCTCACCACCACCTAAACTAACTCCTCCAAATGAATCTTCTGAAAACACATTCTCGGACTACTTGTCCTCATCTCCAAATTCAAATCCTAACCCCATTTCTCTCAATCCTTTATCCATCGTACTTCCCCCTCTCTTCCAAAGCCCAACTCTGAATATGTGAGAAGTTCCTCCACATCTATGCAAATCGTTTGCTAAACCTACTGAAGCCAAAAGACATTCCATTGAACGTCAAAAGCAAAACATACCAAACCCATATGGTTTGTTATATCTGATAGTGATGATTCTGAATCTCATGTTTCAACTAAATCTTCCAACCCTCTGAACCATCTACATCTTCCCTTCCAACTAAACCCTCTCAGTCAACACCACATAACCAAAAAGTGAAGTCCACACCAAGATTTTTTCATCAACAAAACCCGCTTAGCCTTCTCTAACAAAAACCACCTCAAAACAACAAACCCTAAAGGTCAAAACCAACATCACATTATATCAGTTTTTGGCCAAAAACAAACTGAAAAACCCTGAACGAGGCAAAACCATTGCTCCAAAACAAAAACCTCGAAAATATTCTCCACCATCTCTAGAACGTTATCCATCTCCCTCCCCAGAACGTTCTGCACCAAATACTGATGATCTAGAACATTCTCCATCAGTCTCCCACCCCACAAAATCTGGCCCAAAACTTCACTTCCCTCTAGTGATTCCGTCGAACCTCCAAAAATTGTATGATAAAAAATGGGCCAAAAGACCCATTGGGATTGGTAGAACATTTATGCTTGATAATCTGATAGTTGATTAAAACTCTATCAAACACCACATAGATGCCCTAGGATGGACCCCATTTCTTCAGATTTCTGATTGTTTCTACATTGATGTGGTGCAGGCATTCTATTGCAAAGCCCAAACCTTTCTTGAGAAGTCACTTCTTGTGACTAATCTCAAGGGTATTGAAATAAGGTTAACCTATTCCATTTTTGCATCCATTCTTGATCTACCAAATGATGGTCCTTCTGTTTTTTGTAAGAACTAGTACTCAGTTCTAAACCTTAATATGAAGGAAGTCATTTCTGACCTGTTTCAAGTTGCCCGCAAATACTATTTGTCTATATCTCTAAAGCCCCTTTTCGAAGTCTTCAACAATATCAGTCAACACTTGATCTTGCCTCACTATGGGAGTCACTAGTATGTCCCTAATAATGATGCATTGATCATTCATCACCTTCTTAATTGCAAAAGAGTTAATCTTTCATACATCATAATTTAGAACATGATAACTGCCACAAATAAGGACTACAAGAAAAACACATTCTATCTTATGAAACATCCACAATAAAAATTTCAAAAATTTCTTCCAAATATGTTTCACACGTGAAGAAACAATCATTTGCCAAGAACATTATGAAATCTGCACTATCCTCTACCATTCACAAACCCAAATGTTCTGCTCGTCAATTTGGTGCCCCCTCTACTATTCCACAAGAGCATTCACCATCACCTCAAACCACTGCTCCAGATCATTCTCAACCAAATTCTGAGAAAGCCACTACTCAAGAACATTCTCCACCCTACACACCTCCCACAACTTCTCAAGAACGTTATTCACCTTCACCCAACATTCTCCCTTTTCCCTCCAATCCACCTAGCCTCCCCTCCTCATTTAACCATACATCCAATAAGGTTTCTAACGTCCTCTATCCCTACCATCAATTGAGTGACATGTGATCCCAACTCCATTTCATTCTACTTCAATCATGTCACTTGCTTTAGTCTATCCACAAAAGATCAGTTCATCTATCTTTGGTATCAGTCAGTTTCTGGTCTTCTCTGACACCCCTGGTCTGTCTATTCATCCTCCAAAATCACGAACAATTGCCCTTCCCACCATTGCCACTTTCTTTGTCGCTCTATCATCTTTCTGCATTATCACTGCCCTCACACACAACACTTTCCCTTCTGCCCCTAAAGACAATTCCAATCGCCGTGCCAAACATCAAATAGTTGAGAAGGAGTCAACCAACCAATCAATCTTGGCTGCCTTCCAGACAATTATGGCGCGTCAAGAACATCAGGATAAAGAGTATGCTACTTTATGAGATCGGATAACAACCCAGCTTGCTCCAAAGTTAGGGATTGATCCTTTTCCACTAAATCCTCGTCCCTCTTTCCAGGCTGTTCCAGAACCATCTAGATCTTCTTCGTCTGAAAGAACTTCCCTCTCCATTTATACATAGCCTTTAATTGTCATTTTTTCTCCTATTCTTTCTTTGCGTTGACAAAAAGGGAGAATTAGTTTAGATTTAATGTAATCTAATATGTACAACGAAGTCATTTTGTAAATTGAACTTCTATATTTTTTATATTCTTGAAACATATGCCTGAATCATGTATATCCATCATTCTAAATGCAACAATGAAATTCTATATTTTGGTTCAAAATTTGTAGTATATTTTGATGGGGGGATTTTAATGACTAAAATTAGAATCAAAATTTAAATCTAAATTAACATGTTTGTCATCATCCAAAAGGGGGAGATTGTTGAGACGAAATCCCAAATTAATCTTTTAATGTAAACAAAGGTTAATTAAGACTCTAATTATGATTCTAAATGATGTGTTAATTTAACATATGTTTTTGAGTGTAATAATACAAGATAGGTACTAAGCAATACAAGCAAAATTAGTTTAAGGAAAAAGCACAAAATGAACAAATAGAACCAAGAAAGTTCTTAACAATATTATGGAAAACCAAGAATGTTCTCTACATTTTTTCATTTCATCAAGAAAGTTCAAATCATCTGTTAATACAAGGAAAACTCCTGCAAATTAAAAATGCATTTCTAGTACATCTACAAGGAATATACAACTCTCATATCAACAAAAGAAACACTCAAAAAGATCAAAGGTTAAAAGGCATGATTGAAAGCAAAAATGACAACAATCAATCTCAAGCATATTAACATTAATCTCCATAATGTTAACATAGATCTCAAGAGTGTTAACTTCAATCTCCAAAATGTTAACATCAATCTCTAGAATGTTAACATCATTTTCCAACATGTTAACAATCAATCTTCAGCATGTGGACATTATTCTCCAGCATGCTAACAATCAATCTCCAATATGTGGACATCATTCTCTAGCCTGTTAGCATGAATAACAGACAATTTTGATATGAATACATTAAGCACATCTTTGAGATGTCTGTGCACATAAATAAAAATGATAAATCACAATTAAGAATGAGAATCTACAAATCAACCATTATTACACATAGAAGCAAAACGCATAATGTTCAAGTCAAGAACGTTCCTGGTTCAAAAAGTCTGGTTTTTAGTCAAATCTAACACATGATAGTTGGACCCTTTACAACGGTCATATTAGCTGTCGTGAACCTCCTTGAAGCCTATACAAGGAACTCCAAGCTCAAAGAAAAATTAGAAGTTCAAGTGCTAAGAAATTCATCACTTACTTACATTCATACACTCGAAAGTCTTTCATCCATCAAAAGAATCAGTGATATTCATATTCGAACATCTTGTTATTATTTTACTAAATCTTTTGTAAAGAACTTAACCTCAAACAAGTGTTGGGATTACTCAGATTCAGTCAAACAGTTTAAATTGTTATTGTGTAAACTCAAGACTGTAAGTGTTGATTATAGTTTGAGTAGTTTATATAAAGTTCTTTTATGGGTAAAAGGTGAAGTGTAAAATCCATTCTAAAGATTGATAGGTGACCCTGTCACGACCCGAAATTTAAAAATCGTGACCGGCGCACAAGCTATACTCTTAGTCTGGCTAGCCTATCAATTAACTACCATTTCAAAAAATATATATATACTTTTTACTCGAAATTTCGACAGAGTATCCTCTGTAAATTCAACATTTCCAAATTTTGAAATCCCTGTCAAATTTTCAATTCAGACACAATTCAAATAACATAATCAAGTTTTTTAATACAGTTCCCAACAAACTAAATAGACTTTCTAAACTCCAAAATAGTTGCAATTACATAGATTCAACAACTGTTACAAAAAATGGTCCTCGATTGAAGAGGCCTACCAAAAAAAAGAAGTATGTTGAGACTTGAATCAAATAACATATTCCTACTCATCTCCTTGTGAATCTGAAAAAAATAAGCAACATAACGGGTAAGTCACAAAGACTTAGTAAGGAGACAACAACCACCATCAATTAGAAGGGAAACACAAAAGGCACAAATAACGGTTTAATCGCTTGACATAAATATTAGAAATTCAATTGATAGCGAAACGAAATCAAAATGAACCTTAAAATCATTATAAAAGTTAAATAAGTAACAATACAATTTTTTTATTGAACCAAGAGGCGGCTTTATCTCATTGATAGCCCTTTCCTCCTAAGGGTGGTCTTTCCCTTAGGGGCGGCTCCATCTAACGGATGACCCTCTCCTCTCAATCCCGCAACGCATTCTCACGTATCAATTAGGGTGCTTACATCTCATTGATAGCCCTCTCCTCCTACAGATGACCTCTCTCGTAGGGGCGGCTCCATCTAACGGTTTACTTTCCCTAATCAATACGTGGTAACTAGGTGCACCTAACACAGTTAACAATTTCACAATTATAACACTGATTCCCAAAACATGCGTTTAAAATTATTTCATTGAAATTCATGAAAAATACATTCATTCGCATAACAAATAAATATTTAAATACTTTAAATCATACGTAAATTCAACAAATAACATTTTATATAACAAAGACCATTAAATTAAATAATTGACGAAATCGAGATAAAATTCAAAGGTTGTGTTTCCCCAAATTTTTTCAATAAATACTTTAATATAGAAAACAAGTAAAATAATAATAATAGCAGTATAAAAATATATGACGATGATCGTCGTCAACTCACAGCTATGGAGAATCGTCTAACTTTGCTCCCTAACAACTCTCAAAGTAGCCGACAGGATCTCAGCGGACAAATCTGAGCATCAAGAATATTTCCAAGACTTTAGAAAAATTATTCTAAAGTTTAACTAGCTCTAGGAAAGCCTAAAAATCATTTAAATATACCCTAACCACAGAATAAGATTTTTACTCAAATCTACATTTTTCTATGAATTCATACTAGGATTAGAGTTGTGCATTTACCTCAATGAGTCTCAATCAACAGCTCTCAGGAGATGGGTACCTTTTTCCTTCCTTAGAACACAAACCCTAAACCAAAAATCCCAACCAAAAGAATTTGTAAGAGTTTGAGAAATTATGTCTGTGGGAATGTTAAATCCCTGTTAAGGATTGAGGGTTTGAGAAATAGAGTGAGAGGAAGTAAGAGGGAAGAAAGGAAAAGAAAGAAAAAGCAACAAAATGGGGAAATTGGGAGATGGCCGAGAGGAAGAGGGAGAGGGAAAAATTTGGAGAAAAATGAGGGAGTGAGTTGGAAAGAGAATGTAAGAGTGAGAGTGGGTGGGGTTGAGTTGGTTTTTATTTATTATTATTATTAATTATTATTATTATTATTATTATTATTGTTATTATTATTATTATTATTATTATTATTATTATTATTACTATTATTATATTTTAAAAAAAAACACGGGATGTGTCAATCTCCTCCCCTTATAAAAAATTCGTCCTCGAATTTATTTAATAAGTACCACTAACCTTGAGTTTCAACATAAGTGCGGGTACTTTCCGCGGATGACTTCTTTGGGTTCCCAAGTAGTTTCTTCACCAGATGGACCACGCCAAAGGACTTTTACTGAAACAATATCCTTTGAGCGTAAACGTCTCACTTGACGATCTAATATAGCTATTGGATGTTCAACGTACGATAGACTCTCATCTAACTGTACGTCTTCATGATTAATCACATGAGAAGGGTCATGAAGATACTTTCGAAGCATCGAAATATGAAAAACTGGATGAACTCTCGAGAGATCTGGTGGAAGTGCCATGCGATACGCTACTGTCCGACTCTTTCTAAAATTTCAAATGGTCCAATGAATCTTGGACTTAGCTTCCCCTTTTTACCAAATTGCAAAACTCCTTTCATTAGTGAGACTCGTAGGAATACATGTTCTCCCACTGAAAACTCCAAGGGACGACGCCTCTTATCAGAATAAGATTTTTGTCTACTCTGAGATGTCACCAAGCGATCTCGAATCAATTTAACTTTTTCAATGGCATCTTGAACCAATTCTGGACCGAGTAATTTAGCTTCACCAACTTCAAACCATCCTATCGGAGACCTACAACGTCTTCCGTACAAAGCCTCGAATGGAGCCATATGAATACTAGATTGATAACTATTATTGTATGCAAATTCAATCAAGGGCAAATGCTGATCCCAACTACCTCCAAGATCCAGAACACAAGCACGAAGCATATCTTCCAATATTTGTATCGTCCTTTCAGATTTGGCCATCTGCCTGGGGATGAAAAGCTGTGCTAAGCTTCAAACGAGTTCCTAATGAAGTTTGGAATGACATCCAAAATTGAGTAGTAAATTGAGCCCCACGATCAGAAATAATAGACACCGGTACGCCATGCAAAGAGACAATTTTATCTAAATAAAGTCTAGCATATTGAGATGCAGTATAAGTAGTCTTCATAGGCAAAAAGTGTGCACATTTGGTCAACCGATCTATAATCACCCACACTGAGTCATAACCCTTTTGGGTTCGTGGTAATCCTGTCACAAAATCCATAGTGATGCCTTCCCACTTCCACTCAGGTATTTCAACAGGTTGAAGTAATCCCGCAGGCTTTTGGTGCTCAGCTTTTACTTGTTGACACACTAAGCACTTAGAGACAAAATCTGCTACGTCTCTTTTCATCCCTTCCCACCAATACAATTCTCTCAAGTCTTGATACATCTTATTAGAACCTGGGTGAATAATGTAAGAAGAATGATGAGCCTCCTCTTAAATTTTCCTCCTAAAGTCGCCAACATTTGGAACACACAACCGAGACTTCAACCTCAGCACACCATCAGAATCAACTGAAAAGTCCGAAATTTTACCATTCTGAACATTATTTACCATATTCACCAAGTATGGGTCTTGACTTTGAGCTTCTTTGATATCATCAACTATGGTTGGACGAATTTGTACGTGGGCTGAAAATAACCTCAAATGACCAAGTTCAAATTGAATTCCACTTTCGACAACTTCTTGAAATTCTTTAACTATTGGCCTCTTTACTTCTACTATATGAGCAAGACTGCCCATGGATTTCCTACTCAAAGCATCTGCAACAACATTTGCTTTCCCTGGGTGGTATAAGATTGTGCAATCATAATCTTTCAAGAGTTCCATCCATTTTCTTTGTCTTAAATTTAAGTCTCGCCGCTGAAAGATATACTTAAGACTTTTATGGTCGGTATAAATCTCACAAGTTTCACCATATAGATAGTGTCTCCAAATCTTAAAAGCAAAAATAACTGCAGCCATTTCCAAATCATGTGTGGGATAGTTCACTTCATGCCTCTTGAGTTGTCTAGATGCATATGAAATAACCTTTCCTTGTTGCATAAGTACACAACCGAGGCCAACTCTAGAAGCATCACAATAAACTGCATAACTTTCACCAGCTATAGGTAATGCCAAAATAGGTGCTGACGTCAAGTACTCCTTCAATTTTTGAAAGCTTTCCTCACATGCATCAATCCATCGGAACTCAACTTTCTTCTGCGTCAACCTAGTCAACGAAGACGCAATCTTTGAGAAATCTTTCACAAAACGTCGATAATAACCGGCTAGACCAAGAAAACTCCGAATCTCCTTCACTGTGGTAGGTCTGGGCCAATTCTGGACTGCTTCCACCTTACTTGGATCTACACTTATTCCATTCTTAGACACAACATGTCCTAAAAATGCCACACTATCCAGCCAAAACTGACATTTTGAGAATTTGGCATATAATTGGTTATCTCTTAAGGTTTGCAAAACCAACCTTAAATGTCGCTCGTGTTCTTCTTTACTCTTGGAATAAACAAGGATATCATCAATAAACACAATCACGAATTGATCCAAGAATGGTTTAAAAATGCGATTCATCAAATCCATAAAAGCTGCTGGGGCATTAGTAAGCCCAAAGGACATAACCAAAAATTCATATTGCCCATAACGCGTGCGGAAAGCTGTCTTCGTTATGTCATCCCTCTTAATCTTCAATTGGTGATACCCCGACCGTAAATCAATCTTAGAAAAACATTGAGCTCCTTGAAGTTGGTCAAACAACTCATCAATGTGTGGCAAAGGGTATTTATTCTTTACAGTTACTTTATTCAATTGTCGGTAGTCTACACATAGCCGCATGGATCCGTCTTTCTTCTTTACAAATAAGACTGGTGTTCCCCAAGGAGAAGAACTTGGACGAATAAAAACTTTATCAAGAAGATCTTGAAGTTGCTCCCTTAACTCCTTAAGTTCTGTTGGGGCCAAACGATAAGGAGGTATGGATATAGGATGAGTATTTGGAACTAAGTCGATAGAGAATTCAATCTCTCTATCAAGTGGTAACCCATGAAGCTCTTCAGGAAAAACATCTGTAAATTCACATGCTATTGGAATTTTTTCCAATTTCTCTTCAACCACTTGTGTATCCCTTACCACGGCTAAGTACGCTTGACAACCTCTTCTCATTAACTTGCTAGCAATCAAGGCTGAGATTTGGTTATGTGGTACCCTACAATGTGCTCCTTGAAACGAGAAGACTGATTGTCCTGGTATCTCAAATTTCACCACTTTGTTATGACAATCCAAAGTGGCATGATGCAAAGCCAACCAATCCATACCCAAAATCACATCAAGATCTATCAAGTTGATAACTACTAAATCTACCGGCAACACCTTGCCATAAATAGTTATACCACAAGAACGATACACCGACTTAGCAAGCAAATTTCCTCCAACAGGTGTAGCTACAACTAAAAGCTCTTCTAAAGAAGATGAACATTTACCAAGTCGAGTAGCAAACCACGCAGATACAAAAGAATGTGTAGCTCCAGGATCAAACAAAACATAAGCATCTCTAGAACAAATAGAAAGTATACCTGTAACTACTGCATTGGATGTCTGAGCATCCTGATGTGTCAAAGCAAACACTCGAGCCTGACCTCTTCCTGCTGGTACCTGACCTCTACCACCAAATCCTCTACCTCGCTGTTGAAATTTTCCTGAACCTCTAACATAAGAATTTCTACTCTGACGCACAGATGCATAATGAGTCTGAGGAGATGCCAAAGTCGTTGGTGTTGATGCATAACTAGAGGATGGATGTGTCGTGTCTACAGGACAATCCCTCCTAATGTGACCTATTTGGCCACATTGGTAGCACACCTTAGCATTACCATCTCTAGAACAATTCCCGAAGTGAAACCTACCACAAGTAGAACATCGTGTAGCTGAAACACCAGAATGTCTCTAGGGAAAGTGGATTGTGATGTTGCTCAAGAATTTGATCTACGAATCTGCACTGTCCCAGAAGACTTCCCACTATGACCACCCCTTTGAGACATGAGTCTTTGTTGCCCCAGATAACCAAATATAGATCCACCACCGTGATTTGAGTAGTTACTGTAAGATCCTTCAATCCTTTGCTTCTTATGTGAATCTTGTCTATTGCCTCCTTTTTCCTTCTGTCGTTGCTCAATCAAAAGAGCCAAACTCAAAACCTCAGCAAAAGTAAAATAATTAGATCCAACCACCGATGTAAATACATAATCCTTCAATCCTCTAATGAACCTCTTAACACGCATCTCTTCAGTGATAAGATAAGGAGCATGTCTAGAGAGCTGTGTAAAACGAGCATTGTACTCTGAAACTGTCATACCCTTCGTTTACTCCAATCGCTCAAACTCATAAGCTAACCCATCTCTAACACTCTCTGGAAGAAAACGAGCCATGAACAACTGAGAGAATTCTCTCCATGCTAACGGAAGTGACCCTAATTGTCTACCACATGACACTATATCAAACCAATCACGTGCCACACCTACTAGCTGAAATAATGTCAATTCTACTACTCTTATCTCAGAATAACCCAATGCTCTCCAAAGCCTCTCTAGACTGTCAATGAATTGTTGTGGATCCTCAGTTGCACTAGACCCAGAAAAAGTAGGGGGTTTAAGCTTCATGAAATCTGGTAAAGTAACCTCAATACCCCTCATTGCAGCAGTCGTCTAATGCTCGGCTTGTCTAACCTCTTGTTGACCATTGACATTTTCATGTCTTTGATCACCCTCATGTTGTTGTCCGACGACAACCCCAACAAGTTGTTGCACAACCTGTTGTAATTCCTGCAAACCAGCAGCAAACTCTTCCACGGCTGGATTTTCGTGCTTCATCCTATGTACCTCAACATCAATATTCAAACCACGTCCGCCAACATTAGCTCTACTCCTATTTCGAGCATGAACTGAAACACGACCTCGTTGACGAGCACCTCGAGCTTGAGAAATTGATTCATCAGCAATTTCCCTTAAAGTAGGATTCCTAGTCTTGGGTGGCATTCTCATCTATTCAAAGAACATAGATCAAAGATTGAATAAGACGACAAGAAATTGTGGAGAGATAGTGATGATGAATTTAAACACAGGTTTAAACAAAAGATGAGACTCTCATAGAGTGCTAATAGCCCTTATAAGTAAGTTGTGCCCGGGTACACAATTTACTAACAACAATCTATTATCACCCTACGTTTGCAGCTATTAGGACTTACGACCGAGCTCTGATACCAACTTTGTCACGACCCGAAATTTAAATATCGTGACCGGCGCACAAGCTATACTCCTAGCCTGGCTAGCCTATCAATTAACTACCATTTCAAAAAATATATATACATACTTTTTACTCGAAATTTCAACAGAGTATCCTCTATAAATTCAACATTTCCAAATTTTGAAATTCCTGTCAAATTTTCAATCCAGTCACAATTCAAATAACATAATCAAGTTTCTTAATACAGTTCCCAACAAACTAAATAGACTTTCTAAACTCCAAAATAGCTGCAATTACATAGACACAACAACTGTTACAAAAAATGGTCCTCGATCGAAGAGGCCTACCAAAAAAAAGAAGTATGTTGAGACTTGAATCAAATAACAGATTCCTACTCAGCTGCTTGCGAATCTGAAAAAAATAAGCAACATAACGGGTAAGTCACAAAGACTTAGTGAGGAGACAACAACCACCATCAATTAGAAGGGAAACACAAAAGGCACGAATAACGGTTTAATCGCTTGACATAAATATTAGAAATTCAATTGATAATGAAACGAAATCAAAATGAACCTTAAAATCATCATAAAAGTCAAACAAGTAACAATACAATTTTTTTATTGAACCAAGAGGTGGCTTTATCTCATTGATAGCCCTTTCCTCCTAAGGGTGGTCTTTCCCTTAGGGGTGGCTCCATCTAACAGATGGCCCTCTCCTCTCAATCCCGCAACGCATCCTCACATATCAATTAGGGTGCTTACATCTCGTGGATAGCCCTATCCTCCTACGGATGACCTCTCTCGTAGGGGCGGCTCCATCTAACGGTTTACTTTCCCTAATCAATACGTGGTAACTAGGTGCACCTAACGCAGTTAACAATTTCACAATTATAACACTGATTCCCAAAACACGCGTTTAAAATTATTTCATTGAAATTCATGAAAAATACATTCATTCGCATAACAAATAAATATTTAAATACTTTAAATCATACATAAATTCAACAAATAACGTTTTATATAACAAAGACCATTAAATTAAATAATTGACGAAATCGAGATAAAATTCAAAGGTTGTGTTTCCCCAAATTTTTTCAATAAATACTTTAATATAGAAAACAAGTAAAATAATAATAATAATAGCAGTATAAAAATATATGACGATGATCGTCGTCAACTCACAGCTATGGAGAATCATCTAACTTTGCTCCCCAACAATTCTCAAAGTAGTCGGCAGGATCTCAGTGGACAAATCTGAGCATCAAGAATATTTTCAAGACTTTAGAAAAATTATTCTAAAGTTTAACTAGCTCTAGGAAAGCCTAAAAATCATTTAAATATACCCTAAGCACAGAATAAGATTTTTACTCAAATCTACATTTTTCTATGAATTCATACTAGGATTAGAGTTGTGCATTTACCTCAATGATTCTCAATCAACAGCTCTCAGGAGATGGGTTCCTTTTTTCTTCCATAGAACACAAACCCCCAAAAATCCCAACCAAAAGAATTTGTAAGAGTTGGAGAAATTATGTCTGTGGGAATGTTAAATACCTGTTAAGGATTGAGGATTTGAGAAATAGAGTGAGAGGAAGTAAGAGGGAAGAAAGAAAAAGCAACAAAATGGGGAAATTGGGAGATGGCCGAGAGGAAGAGGGAGAGGGAAAAATTTGGAGAAAAATGAGGGAGTGAGTTGGAAAGAGAATGTAAGAGTGAGAGTGGGTGGAGTTGAATTGATTTTTATTTATTATTGTTATTAATTATTATCTTTATTATTATTATTATTATATTTTTTAAAAAAAAACGGGATGTGTCAGACCCGATTGAATCCCCTTATGGGTGGAAAAGAATTGTTGTAACAGATCAAGGTTGATCTAAATAAACTATGTAAAACCAAGAACGTTCTCCGTTTGAACACTTAATGAAAAATCTGACTGTTGTGAGGATTAGACGCAACCCGAGTTGGGTGAACTAAGATATATCGTTGTGTGATATCTCTTCTCTTATCTCTATTTAATTTTAGTCCTTTTTATTATCAAGTTAAATAGATAAAGCTAAATTGTTGATTTTAACTAACCAAGAACGTTATCCATTTTCAGAACCAAAAACGTTCTTTGTTTTCTATTTTCACAACCAAGATCAATCTTGAGTTATTTTCTTAAGTTTTATCAGGAAATTTTAAATAGATGAATTTACAATTCAAACCCCTTTGCTTGTAAATTGACATTACTACTTCATAGTCCCTCTATTTTATATAAAGTAAAAGGGGTAAAATAGTCTCTTTAGATGTATTGAGGGAGTGAGAGGTATAGATGAAGGGTGGCAAGTAGAAAATTCCTAAATTTTCTATATACCCTCATTGAAATACCTATACCCTCACAATACTTTTAAAATGTCAACTTTAACCTTGAATTTTTTTAGTATTTTACAATCTCAAATTCACCTTTTTTTACCATTAAAAAATTTTCGGACCAATCAATCCAAGTTTTCTAGTATGTAAATTTTTTTAAGAAACTACCTTAAAACTTTTTATAAGATTTACAGTACAAAAGGTTGAAACCGAAAACTTTAAAAATGTTTTTTGATACAAAAGGTTGAAATGGTGTGTACCAGAAAACCTTTAAAAAGTTTCCTAGTACAAAAGGTTGAAAACGTAAACTACCAAAAAAACTTTTCACAAATTTTTCAGTAAACTCTTATAATCGAAAAACTTGTTAAAGAGTTTTTCTGTATACACCAAATTTTTTATTTTTTTATTTTTTTATGAAACATGCGTCGATAATTCCAACATTTTCGATAATTATGATTAATTTATTTTATATTTTACTTCAAATATTTGATATACAAGAATCTATTTTGAATTGAGTTAGAGAGATTGATATAAAAAACAAAGTGACGATTATCATGACTAGACAAGATAAAGAAACAAGAGAGAGAAATAGGGAAGAGGAATAAATTAATATTAGGTTGTGATAAAGAAATAAAAAAACTTAAAAAAAACAAGAATAAAAAAAAGTCTTGAAAAATTTGCGGTTTCAAATTTTTCGGCTAATTGAATTGTTTTTTTTTAAGTTTTTCGATAACAAGGTGTCTTTCGAAAATCTTAAAAAAGAATTTTTGATAGCTGCAGAAAACTTCAAATAAATTTTTTAATAAAGAAGTTTATACCAGAAAATTTAAAAAAAATTTATCCGAAATATAAGTTATGTATCAGATAATTTAAAATTATTTTTCTTGATAAAATAGAAAAAACTGACACTCACTTGTCTAACAAAAAAAAATTAAAATGATATTATAGATGAAAACAATAATTTTTAATAAACAAATATATTAATTCATCACAATTATAAATTAGGAGTCTAATATAAGACATATTGGGTAAAATTTCGTTAAAATTAGTAGTGTTTACATCTATGTAGTTTCAAATAAAAATCACAAGTTGATCCTAAAAAGAGAACTCAAAAAATCAATTCTTATTGAATTTACTTATTATATATATATATACACTTTTTTGTGACAACTAACCTTAATGAACTTAACCACGTAATTAAAGTGTGATAAAATGTAATTATTTGTACTACATTACACATATAGTAGATACTACATATTTAAGTAATGAATAATGCATTTAAAGCAAATTTTCACGCGAGGTATTAAATGATTTATAACAATAAAAGTATATAAATATTTAATGTTGTTTTTTTATATATTATCCGTCAATTACATCAGTTATTAAAAATAATTAACTTTTACATTAATTATAAATTGTGTGTAAACATACAGTAAATTTTCAGTTGATAATTAAAATTAACTTTTTTAATTATTTTATTTTTATAAATTATTATTATTATTATTTATTTTATTAACGTAATTTTGTAAGAAAATTATCAAGATAATTTTTATTATTATTTTATATTTGATAGAACAATTTTCAATTATGTATACAGTAGAGACGATATTTCGAAAACTATGAAAGACGAAGTTTTTACTAATTATTAGTATGCATTAAAAAGGAGAATTTAAAAAAAAAACAAACCAGTGTAGACTTAATTATAGATGACTTTTGTGATATGCAGGAGAGATATCTCTGTATTTGAATTATTAATATAAATTATTTGATATAAATATAAATATAGAAAACATTAAATTTATTAATTAAAAGACACATAAAGTAAATTAATCTAGAATTTATTTATTGCACTCTAAAAAGAAAGATATAAAGTATCTCTCTCTATAATCATGGCGACTTCCAAGTTAAAGTATTTCATTTCCACTTAGTCTTCACTTCACACCTTACGACTCTCTCTCTCATCACTCACCACTCAGAGAGAGAGAGAGAAGAGAGAGAAGCGATGAACAAAAGGCTTCTTCAGATCCTATTGTTCCTCTTTGTCTTCAACTCTTTCTCTCTCTGTCTCTACTTCACAATCTATCATCACTCTACTTCTCTCAACCCTTCTTCTCCAACACTTTCCAATTCAAATCAAAACAATACACCTTTGAAACGACCCTTTATAGAGAAACAACAAAATATCCATTTCTCAAATTCAAAACCATGGCCAATTCTTCCCTCTTACCTACCTTGGTCACAAACCTCTTCTTCTTCTTCTTCTACTCCTCTTCGCTCATGCGAAGGCTATTTTGGAAATGGATTCACGCGCCGGCTTGATGTGTTCTCCGGCAACGGCGGAGGTGGTGATGGAGGTGGGTGGTTTCGGTGTTGGTATAGTGAGACTTTGAGGAGTTCGTTGTGTGAAGGTGGGAGAGTTCGTATGGTGCTGGAAAAGATTGGAATGGCGAAGGGTGGTGAAGATTTGGTTGATGTTATTGGAAGAAGGGAAGAAGAAGAGTTGCCTTTGTTTGAAAAGGGTGCTTTTGAGATTGATGGCGGTCATGGGTTTGGTGAAGATGGTGATGAGAAGATGGTTATTGATAGTGAGTTTTTGGATTTGTATGTTCCTAGAGGTGATATTATGAGACATACTATGCGTGATTTGATTAGTAAGATTCGGATCGTTCCAAGGAAGGAATTTGTATGTGATCAGGTCAGGTGTATGAATAGGAACATTCATTCATATTTTTTATTTTTAAGTTTTTTGACTTTGATCATGTTTATGCTTAATGAGCTGGAATGAAATGTACTATATGATAGAATGTTATGATGTTGTTTGATCTATACCCTACTTAGTGGGAAAAAGCTTGGTTGTTGTTGTTGTTGATCATGTTTATGGTTATTGGTTAGGTATAGGGGTGAATGAAATTGTTGTCAAGTTTCTAATTTTGGATCAAATTGTTATTAGGGTGAATAATTAAGTATAGTTTAAGTTTTGCTTGTGATGAGGGGAGGGGTAGAAAGTTTAATTTATATTTTCTTTTTTACTTTTCTAATTCTTATTTATGACTTTGATATTTTGGTGTTTATGGTTAGTTATTGCTTTATTGCCAATTGGGTTGGATCCAATAGCGGTAGAGTTTTTGATTTTGGATTTTACTTGTGATGAAGTGAGGGGGTGTGTTCATTTGTTTTTATATGGTTTGTGTTTCTGAATTTATTCATCTGGGTGTTTATGGTTAGTGTGTCTTTGATGGATTGAGTGGAAATTTTTGTTAACTTTTTGTTTTGATGACTTTCAGTATGTGTATTTATTGTTTTACTTATTGGGTTTGTTGAATAATTGTCAACTTTATAATTTGGATTTTGCTTGTGATGAGGTCAGAGGTATTAGTTCTTTATGGTTTTTGTTTTTGAATTTGATCATTTAAGTGCTTGTGATTAATGCTTGGATTGTGTGGAACTTTTTTATTTTTTTTATTTTTTTTTACTTTGATTATTTATGTGACTGTGTTTATGGTTAGTGCTTGTATTGGGTTGAAATTGCGGTGAGGTTTATAAGATGTCGATGATTTTCTTAGTTTTGATTATTCTGAAACTTGTTCCATGCGGCAGTAGTTTTTATAAGTTAGTTTCTCTTTTAAGAGGGGGGTTACAAATCTTTTGGTTTGTCTTTTATCCGGCAGGGGATTTAATGTAATAGTTAGGGATATAATCAGTTATCATTTTATAGTAAATGAAAATAATAATATTTTTTAGAGATTGGAGGGGGAGTGTGAAGGGGAGGAAAATAAATTATCCAAAGCAGGTAAACCTGTGTAAACGACAGTGTTATCCATTGTGCATTGCGGAATATAGGTGTTTGTTCAAATTCTGTTGTGCTATAGTGCCACTGTAGCCTCCATTCGACAACATTTAGTACTAAATAAGTATCTCGGAACTATAGCCATTTGTTCAAATTTCTACTACGGTTTAGTCGCTATTTAACCACATTGGTAACGGGAATCAAATAAATGTAGTTAAATTGTATAACAAGTTTAAAGGATTTGACATGATGTTTCTTAGATCCTTTCTTCCCTATAGGTTTAAATTTTTTTCAATTGTTTCCTCCCAATTGATATAATTTAGTGTAATACTGTTATATTTTTCTGGTTTACACAACTTCTGCTTTTTATGTGCTTTTAACATGAAATTTTTCTATTTGCAGTGGATTGAGGAACCAACACTTCTGGTGACACGCTTCGAATACGCTAATCTTTTTCACACTGTTACAGACTGGTACAGTGCATATGTTTCTTCTAGAGTTACTGGCTTGCCTAATCGACCTCATTTGATCTTTTTAGATGGCCATTGTAAGGTATGCATGATCTGTTTTGTAAATCAGTTTCATTTGATTTCAACTTTCTGATGATATTTGGTTTGCTTACTTTCTCATTATTGAAACATGTCGATTTGAAAGCATGCAGCATCTTTAATGTTGTTTGTTTGGATGTATACTTTCTTTGCCGGTGATTTTTCCGTCGTTAGATGTTGACTTAGCAACTGAATATATCGGAGTCAAAAGTAAGGTTTTGAGATACCGAACCAGATAGGACAATTGAGATGTGGAGAGTTGAAAAGGTTGTTGACTATGTCTGTAATTTTTGGCCTCATTATGAAAATTAGTTGATGATGTTTGTGTAACCTAGTAGGACCTGGATTCCCTGTCGTAGGGGAATCATGCATTTACACAGGGTAGGAGATCTCGACCGTTAATTTAAGATCGGATAGTTCAAATCTTCAAATCACACATTCACAACATCAGTTTTAAGTAATCTTGACAGTTGATTGAGATTGGACAAACAAAAACAGAAACTACGTCACACAGTGACTACAGGGGATCTGTTTCCCATTCTCTCCGGTTTGTGCACTGCTTTCTTTCATAAAATGAACCACTTGGACCTAATGGAATTTCATGATCTAAATAAAAGAATTTATAGTTGAGGTACATATTTTGATTCTCATTATTTTGTTAGGAGACTATCAAGTAAGGATTGGTTATAACTTGTAAGATTCATCTGTTGGTGTCGTTTTGGTTGAATTTGGAAATTAATAATCGTGTTGCTTAAGTATTAATGTTTCTTCCTTATTCATAAATTTACTATCTTTTTCTTACAGGTTAGTTTTATTTGCTTTGGAAGAATTATTGGTTAGTTTATTAGTTACTTTGAATAATTTTCAGGCTCCACTTGAAGAAACGTGGAAAGCGTTATTCTCGAGCCTCAGATATGCCAAAAACTTCAGTGGAACAGTTTGTTTTCGTCATGCTATTCTCTCACCTTTGGGATACGAGACTGCTCTATTTAAAGGGTTAACGGAAGATATAAATTGTGATGGAGCTTCTGCACAAGAATTGCGGCAAAATCCTGATAGCCAAAGAACTGCGCGTCTTTCTGAGTTTGGAGAAATGATCCAAGCAGCATTTGGACTACCTTTAACCTTAAACCGTGGTGCAAAATCAGTCTCTGGACATAACATCCTCTTTGTTCGCCGAGAAGATTATTTAGCTCATCCGCGTCATGGTGGTAAAGTTGAATCAAGACTAAGTAACGAGGTGGAAGTGTTCAATTCCTTGAACAATTGGGCATCTAATTATAAAAGGTGTAAAATCGACCTTGCCAACGGATTGTTCGCACACATGTCTATGAAAGAGCAGGTACGAGCCATTCAAGATGCATCTGTGATCGTTGGTGCTCATGGTGCCGGTCTTACTCACATAGTATCTGCATTACCTAAAACTGTGATTCTAGAGATTATTAGCAGCCAATTCAGGCGTCCACATTTTGCATACATTGCACGGTGGAAAGGGTTGGAGTACCATGCAATTAACCTTGATGGCTCATATGCCAATCCTGAAACTGTGATCAATGCCCTTGTCAGCATAATGAAAAGCCTTGGATGTTGAGTGTTTTGGGCTTGGACTTGAAACTGACGATATGTAACACCAACACCTCGGATTGAAGATGTGTCCAACACATGTCAGACACCAACACTTATGGTTACATTCAATTACTCTCACTTTGTGAACTTATTATTGATGTCTACGTTTCAATGTCCGGTGTCTGTGTCAGTGTCTGGTGTCTGTGTTTCATGGAACTGATGATATCTGTGCTTGAGTAGTTGAATGGCGGGCAATCTAAAAATTTATTATTACTTGTATCTCATCCACGGAAAGCAATCTCTAACCTTATTATAGCTACATCCTGATTGGATCGGTTACCGAGCTGAAGGAATTGCTGATATGATGTTGTAGCAGAAATAGCACTTAACATAACAAATTATATCATGTCCATGTTCAACTGAAGAAGGTTGCAAAATTCAGCGTCATGGGAAAATAGTTCAAATTGTGTTGATTTATGTAAACCATATTAGCTTGTTGTGGAAGTTTAGGTGTATTATTGATGAGCCAACTGAGATGTTGATAGTACCTTATACAGATGCAAGGTCCCAATTATTTGTTCTGTCCTTTGTTTCTTCCACAAATTAGGGCTGTGTTGTATCATAGGTGATTCCTTACCACTATTTTTTTTATTGGAATCATTTTGAAACAGATACTGTGTTATTGAAAATTGAGGTAAACTATACAAATTGCATCTCTGGGTATGTATCAATCAATTTTTTTGCTGACACAACCTTTTTTCTTGGAAGATTTTGTTATGCTTAATTGTTAAATTTGAGTGAATTTAGTTACTTAATTTCTTTGGTTGTTATCATTAAGTTCTTTCAATTATTCAAAATCTCAAATTTTATATTATATACTTAATATTTTCAAAAATTGAATTTATTAAACAGTTTTAATCTTCTTGGGTTGAAAATTCACCAATCAAAACTTCAAAATTATTTAAAAGTTGGAGTTTTGGCTAAAGAACAATTCTAAGGATGGTCATAGCCTTGAGTGTTTGAGACTTGCATGGGAATTGGATGGTAGAGGTTAGGTTGGATTACATTTCATTTAATTATTCAGTTACTGCTTTTTGTTTTTTTATTAAATTCAAAATATAACAAAAAAAATTAAAATTTGAAATATTGTCTGTCAATGGAATACTTTTAATGTACATCACTATTTAAGCATGCAGTTAATAGTTTTTTTTTTTTAATTTATTAGTTTTATTGTTTTTTAGAAAGTCTTAAAATGACGTCATGTCAGCAATTTTGTGTGAAGATGCTTGAGAGAGCTTAGAACAAATTTTACGATGTAAATTTTAATTATAATCAAGTAAAATATATAACAAGTCTCTACTAGAAATCTAATTTGATTTATTTTTTTGAAACATCATTCTCGATCCCAAAATTAATTTATTTTATATTTGTTTGACAATATTAACTTTGAATATATTTTATAATTTCTTAAATGTCTTGTATACACTGCACATTTGAAATATTTTTTCTTTTCATTATTACATGATTATACTTTTAAATTTGGTTCCATATGCTTAATTCTTAGCTTTGTCTTTGATTTCATGTGTCAAGTTAGGACCTTACACAATATAAATTACTGAAAACATTATTTTATTCAAAGAATGTACTTTATTCA
This sequence comes from Cicer judaicum, assembly GCA_037974835.1. NCBI lineage: Eukaryota > Viridiplantae > Streptophyta > Magnoliopsida > Fabales > Fabaceae > Cicer > Cicer judaicum. The sequence continues at coordinate 24,977,930 of JBBPBS010000276.1, read as the reverse complement.
TCGGTTTATAAAATTCAAAAACTAATGTTCACAAAACGGAAAATCGATGCGTACTTTCATTCCTTCCACATTTACATGGAATAAATATAATAATTTTCACTCTAAAAATTGACTGGATTGGACTAAGGGTGAATAACCGTTCGCCCTTTGGGCTTGAGTCCGGTCCAAAATCACCAATAATAATAATTGCACAGTAAATAGCATAGTTATCAATTTCATTTACATTGATTTTAGCAACAACATCTATATAAGCATTCTCAACTTCAATTGCAACAAAATCTGCATGAAAAAAAAATTCAAAACAGCATCATTTGCCTCAGGTGGTTGAACCTTCATGATGAATAATAAAAACCACGAAAAAATTAATATCCAAACATTCTTAATTCCACACAGATCAACAGATACTAACTGTATCTTAATTGACTACAAGCTACGATACATGGAAACTTAATCCAGTCAAGTATCAACTGAATTAACACTCTTTTTTTTAAGTGAAAATGATATGCAAAAGCATCATAGTAGAGGAAAAACAATGGCGTTAACACCCGTTGGCGCACCTATTAGGCTTTTGTTTTTCAACACATTGTCTAGTTTTTCAAATGCAAGAACAAAAAGCCTTACTAAAGTATATGTGAGAATCTTGATCCATATGTTGATATGATCATTTGTATGAACAAAGGAAGTTGAAGCTTTGCAAATAGAGCAATAGGGACACAAGCCAAAAGAGCAATAGGAATTGGAGCCCATTTAAGTCTCTCCTTTAGCAACATAGACAGTGCTGCACCAAATGCTACCATTGTACTCACTACAGCAATGAACATACAAGCCAAACCTATTATTAATCTCTTTGGTAATTCCATGACAAAATCTTCATCGGTGAAGCGCGAATTTAGTATCGCTAAAAACATCAGAAGTGAAGCCATTGATGAAAACAAGGCTAGTGCATCTGACACAGCAAATACCATGAAGGTGTTATCTGACAAGAATATTGGAATTCCTTTGTCCTGATTGTTACCTCCAGGTACAGTTATTGCGGCCGCAAAGGCGATTGTGGCGATAAGAGTTGCCACTAACATACAAGAGTTTGATGTATCCTTCATCCAATTCTTCCCTTCTTCAAGCAATGCCTTGTGCTCTTCCTTGAATACTTGTCGAGCTGTTTTACCATCTTGGTTTTTAAGTTCTTTATGGAGAGGATGATCCAATTTCTCTACTTCCTGTTGGTGATGTAGCCATCTTATCAATAACTTTATGGAATTGAACATAAAAATCACTCCTAATGTTCCATATTATTGAATATCACTTTAGGTTATTTCACTCAAATTAAGATAAGTTGTAGAATAATGAAAGAATGTGACAATATTACAAAATTTCTTTTTTAACCATTGGGAGTTGATCATTGTCATAAATAAATACATAGTGGAGTATAATGAAGTTGACAGTGATGTGAATAGTATTAATTTTTGGTATAAATGGAATAAACTAATGAGTTTAATTGTGATACAATGTCACTGTAAAAAGTTTTACATCATCAACATATCACAACTAATCCTATGTGCACTTTTAAAAGTAGTTATGAATAAAGTCAAACATTTTTAACGATTTAATGGTTATAATTGATTGGTAATGTAAACAATTTTTTCAATTGATAGTATATATAAATTATATTTTAAAATAACTAATGTTGAATCGAAATTATAAAGCTGACACTTATTTTAAGTATATTTTTCTTTTGCTAATGTGATACTCAATATGAGATGGATAGAGTAGTAAGAACTAAAGAATGTGCTTATGAGATTAAACAAACCTTAAACCACTGTAACTCTCTTTGCAATTGAAATGATGCACCTGAAATTGACTCTACTTGAGAAGCAAAGCTTGCTGCTAGATGTGATGTAGTGTTCTGTGATTCATCTAAAGTCAATACTAAAAGCTTGCAAATTATTGGCATCTTGCATAGAAGACTAAAAACTTTTTCTTGCCTATTCTTGATGGCAATTTGAGCTACATACCCTTCATTTGGCATGTGAGTCCAAACCAAATCAGGAAAAAACTGAAAACAAATCCTTAAAATTTCAACTATACCAGATGATGTTGCGCTGAAAATAATGTCTGCACTCACAAAAGATTGCCAAAATTGATTGTCATTCATGGTTGAAGCTTGAGAGGAAACAAATTCAACCAATCTCACAGCAGATATATGTTTCAACTTTGTATCTCTAACTAGCTTTATGCTAGGAACTGCAAATAAAATTGTCTACTTTATAAATTTTAAATAAAAAAAGAAACATAAATTAAGAAAATGATAAAAGTAGCATCGACACTTCATATTGATGGCGTGTGCTTGTAGGTCCACTTTTTTAAAAAAAGAATCGGTTTTTCTTTTAGAAATACAGTTTTTCAATTTTTTCAACGATAAATTTTTTTCGATTTTTAACTATAAAAAGTTTTCAATTTTTTTCTATTAAAATTTTCAATTTTTTTCTGTAAAAAGTTTTCGGTTTTTTTCGATAAGAAATGTCTGATTTTTTTTTTATAAAAGTTTTCGATAAAAAATTTTCATTTTTTTTAGATTTTTTATTTTTCTCACAATTTTTTTTGAATAAAATAAAATTGAAAAAAAATTCCTAAAAAAATATTTCAAAATTAACAAAATATATAGTTGGGGGCTTTTTTGAAAGCTTTGGGTATCTGACATTGACGCGGCATACATGGTTACATGTCAATATTGTGTCTGGTGTCCACATGTTGTTATATAGAGAATGATATATTTAGATAATCTCAAGGAATTTTGTTTCCCTACAAGTAAAACATACCAAGATTTTGAAGTGCATTCCATATTGTATTTCCAAAGTTAGACCGACCGGGTGGTAAATATTCATGTTCCACAGGAACACCTGATATGGTTTAAGAATGTTAAACTTCAGTAAGGCAAAAGAGTATTTCAATCAAGCATTGTACCACAAAGAACTACAAAGTGAATATTTATGTATCAGTGTCATATCTGGTGTTTATAATTGTGTCGGTGCTTCATAGATTGTACCACGGAAGAATTATGCTTAAAGAAAGTACTTACGGTGGTAAATGAATCTTTTCCAAAACCCAAACTTGTGTCCACTTTGAAAGTGAGATGGCAATTTTGACAAAACATTAAGTATAATGCTTCCATTTGAATCAGAAATATTGGCCAAATTAGGGTAGTGTTGCACAAGATACATTGTGATATCTGCACATGGAAGATTAAAAAAAGGATATAAACATATGAGTAATATTGTTTGTTTTATATGCTTAGCTATTAAAGCAGAACAAAATAGGATATTTTGGTAACCCTGTAGGACATTATTACTTTGGGTTTCTGTGCAACTTAGATATATAAAATTGAGTGGTGAACAGGGATGACAATAATAAGGGCATTATAGTACATGTGGTTTAAAAAAATATTCATATTCGTACCCGTATTTTTTGGTATCAATTTTAATACTCATATCCTTATCCTTTAGGCCTGTATCCATACCCAAAAATTTAATGACATTGTTGTGAATAAATTTAAAAATTATTCAAATATTTTAAATCCAATCATAAAATATTATAAATTAAAATATTTTATAACTCAAAACATTTCAAATGAACATTCGTTACAATAAACATTCTAAATTCATAATAATACTTTACGAAGTTGCAAGTCCTACGATAATATTATTAGAGATTTGTAAAAACAATTGATAGAAAAATGCAAGTATAATTATAAAGTCGCGATTAATAAGACATAATTCTTAGTTATGAAATTATGATTATTTACATATTCATCATAATTAAATTCTTAAAAAATTTATAAACATTTATCTTTCAATTATAAATATTATAGCGGTCTAATGATATTAATAGATATTAAAATATAAAAGAAAAGAATTAATTAAATTAAATACTAATATAATAAATAAATAAATAATATATTTATATAAGTGCGGGTGCGGGGCGAGGTGGGTACTATAGTACTCGTACCCGCATCCATACCCGCTTAATTTTGCGGGTAATTAGTCATCTTCGTGTTCATATCCATTATGAGAATTTTTACCCTATCCATTATGGGTTTTTTTGCGGTACCCATTAAATATGAGTCTAATTGTGATCTCTAATATCAAAAGCTATAAACTACAAAAATAAAAACTCAAATAATAACTTTATAATTTAGTGAAATTCTACCTATATTGGAAAATCTTTAGCAAGAGAGCTTTGAAGACATGAACATTATAAACTTAACTCATTTTGTATCATGAATCATGACTAAAATTACTTGCAACATTTACGGTTCAATTACTTTGTGAAAACAATTTCTAAAATTTAAGTTAATTTTACAAGGTAATAAAAAGATAAATGTCAAAAAAAATGTTTTCATTATTTTTTGCAAAAGCGTCATCTCTATCTAGCCCTTCATCTCTCCATCACAACGATTCACTTCAAAACTCTCTCATCTTCTTATTAGAAAAATCAACATATTTTAAAAAATAAAAACAAAAAATATTTCACAAAGTTAACAGACCCTTGCATATTCGGCAAAAAATTGTGGTTACCATGAAATCCGGCAGCGGTAAGCAAAGCAACAAGTTGACTAGCAGAGGGACCAGAGAATGGACAGCCAGGTCTGTCATCTGTAGTATTCAAAACAAGATACCAAACCATCTCTTTACATCTAGTAGAAGTGATACTATATATGAGTGGTGTGAATCCTTTAAAATCAGTAACTTGTGTAAGTGAAGGATTTTTAGCCATCAATGCCTTGGCTGCATTTATGCTTTCGCCCATTGCAACATAGTGAAGGCAAGTACAACCCATAAAATCCAATTCTGCAAGCACATTTGCAGGCATGTGCTGCAACAATTTCTCAATGAAGTGCCACTGAGCTGATACAGCTGCAACATGAAGTGCAGTCCTGCCAAGTATTGTAATCTTTGCTGTCAATGCGGTTGGATCATTGTCGATGAAAGCCTTTGTAGATTCCCAATCGTCTTTTACTATTGATAAGTGAAGAGGTTGGTAGTAACTGTGGTTGAACCCTCTAGCTTTTGGAAATAATAGTAACATGAGTTTGTATGAAAATGGCTAATAGAATAACAGATAAACATTTTTTAAGAACACTTCATAAAAAGGCCTCATGTATTTTCAATGTAATTGTAAACTATAGAAGCTTTTGCTTGAATCAAGTATCGATATGAAGGACATTTTAATATATGGTGAGTTCAGGGACATCAAAGAAGTATTAATCAAGAGGTCAGGGTTCAAATCTTGAAAACTAACATAATTGAGGAGTACTAATTCATTTATCTATTAAAAAAAGTATGTGATGATCTCTAGCGAAGTTACAACAAGTATTAAGCTTTTCAACTAAGAAATTTAGACTTCAAATTCTCACTAAAGCTTCATGGAAAAAAAATTCTATGGTCATTTTATTTTGCAGTCTTTTGCCTACAAACACAATCCTAAAAGTTGTTTTGTTTTTGCTAATCCTTAGTTTGTTTCAGAAACCCATTTTTTTGTCTTAATAAAAATAAGAAAGAAGGATCATAGTCCAATATATGGGGAAACACATACCGAACTCAGTGACAGAAGCCTTGACATCATCAAAAGACATCAATGGACTTGATTCTGCAGATGCCATTTCTATTACAAAACTTTGTCTTGGTTTTGGAAGCTGAAAACTGATTCAAATGAATAATCAGAAGATGTAGAAGTTAAGGTAAAAATCACATTCATTTGGCTCTTCATGATATAAGAGTTGGGAATATATATTAGGCTAAATACGACTGTGGTTTCAAAATTTAATTTCACTTAACGTTTTAGTCTTTAATTTTTTTTTTTTCTTCTGAAATAGTCATTTATTTTAATTGTAAGTGATAATTTAATTTTTTATGTTTTAAAATGTCAATAATGTTATCTTTTTTTTATAAAAATTCAAAATTTTATCAAATTCATAACTCAAATCTTAAAATAAACTCGTACTTGTTTAGAGATGAAAATATGAGTCTATTTAAAGATTTAAGTTATGAATTTTATGAAATTGTATTATATCGATGATGATAATTAATTTTATGGGTTTTGTTTGAAATTTTTGATGAATTTTTATAAAATATAAGGATAATATTGTTGAAATTTTAAAATATAAAATATCAAATTTTCAATTAAAATTAAAATAGATGACCAAATTAAAAAAAATAAAAATCAAAAATTAAAACGTTAACTGAAATTAAATTAATAGTATATATATTTTTCTTAAAAACAAAGTAAAGTTGAAGCAAATATTGTCTCAGAAAACAAAATAAGAAAGACTGAAGAGAACACGTTGTACTTAACGTGGAAAATCAAAATACATGCATCTCTTTCTTCCTTTTTTCAATTTTTTAATTAAAGACCTGAAGAGCTAAGTGAGTTTGTTGGGGCAGTTGTTTCTCCTTTTACTGCTACGTTTCCTTTTCAGTGCTGTGGATAATATAATGTGCAAGAAAAAAGTAAAAGTAATTAATATTCGTTATATTTAACATTAACTTTCTTTATGCTTTTATTTATACTGCAACTTTGTTTTCATTTTGTTCTTTTTATAAATTCAAAAGTTGCAAGTGCTATTAGTGACTTGCTATTTTTCATTTCTTTATGCTATTCGTGACGTATGTTTTTTTTTTTTTGTTCTGTTAAAGTAATTCTAAAATTCTTTTACGATTTGCAAGTTAGTTCCCCTCAAGCTTGTGATTAAGCTTTAGTTATGATATGAATGATCACGGATTTTCTTAGCATGAGCCACGGCACCCTATATTTTTTAATTTATATATATATATATATATATATATATATATATATATATATATATATAATAACTAACGGTATATTATCACGTGATAAATTATTAAAATATTTTTGAATTATCTATGTGATACAACAATTTTTATATATATTAATTATGTGATACTATTTTTTAATTGTAAATTATTTTAATTAATGTGTTTATTTTTTTAGAAGTGACACGATATATTTAAATATAAAAAAAATTGATGCATTTTTTTAAGAAGATATTTTTTTGACAAAGATGAAAATTATAAAATGGATATATTTTATATGATTGAATTGTGTGATTTGTGAAAATTGTGTGACTTGTGAAAATTGTATAACTTGTGAAAATTAAAATTCTAATTTTTTTTCAACTTGTCTACTATGTATGAATCGTGTGATACTCTACAAAAAATTATATGACTTTTAAAAATTTCAATTATAATATTTCAGTTAATACTTATAGTTTTTCGGCTCTCCCAAATATTTTGTACAAGATCCGCCACTAATGATTCTGAACTTAGGATGGAAAAGCTTCTTAATGGAAGATTGTCCGTACATATATTTGTATAATTGTATGCAATTTATTTTGTATGTTTATGACATGGTAAATATCACAAGAAACTCTCATACTCAACTACGAGATATTGAATTTGAATTCGGAACATAGTATCCAATCTAACAATATCACATTTGTCAGTTGAATTAGGATTTAAGGACAACTGTGACAATTGTATGTAATTTATTATGTATGATTTTGTTGTTTAAATTGGAGGAATAATTAGCTCTTGATACACAAATAATGGGTGTTGAGAATCCAATAGTTCGATTTTGAAGGATTTAAAAAAAGAACACTAATATTTAAAAAAAAAATAATAATATAAAGAATATTACATAAAACTTGATTTTTCTTACACCCATATGTCACATACATAATAATACACTATTATTATTGCAAATAACTCAATTATCAAATGAAAATCAACAATGTAGAGATTTCATACACCATAACTATATAATAACAACAAAACATATAGTTCTTTATCGAGGAACATAAGCACCACGGTGTTGTAGTCAAAGTCCTTGTCGACAATCTGAATTGCAATCTATTATATATATTTAAAACAGACTCCCAATGCCACCTCATCATATTTTGCCACTTCATCATATTTCATCCACCTCATCCAAAAAGCTGATGTGTACATCTTGAAAGTATGCTCTTCTGATTCAACAACTTCTCCTCTTTCTTTCATAATTTCTTTAATACCTCTAAAATTTATTTGATAATATTATTTTATAATAAATATATAAATTATTTTTATAATATTATTCATAATAAATCTAAAACTTATTTGATAATATTATTTTATAATAAATATATAAATTATTTTTATAATATTATTCATAATAAAATATATATTCTATTTAATAATAATTTCTAATTTATATTACTATCAAATTATTTTATAAGTTATTTTATAATAAATTTATAAATTATTGTGACAAATCCCGATATCAGAACAACTTATTTATTTTATAATAAATTTATAATATTATTAGTCATTTACCAATAGTAATAATTTATATTATTAATCATTAAATTCAATAAAAAGAAAACCGACTAATCACTCCTAAATATCGACATAAATGCTCTTTATACAATTATATTATTCCACTTATGGTGAGTAATGATTTTATACGTTAAAAATTCAATTATTTATTAATGCCAATTCATTTATAATTTCTTTCAATTTATGTCAATTCATTTACAATTTCTTTCAATTTC
>JBBPBS010000276.1:24956993-24969318 GCA_037974835.1 Cicer judaicum | reverse complement strand
GTATTGCATAAATATTAAATTATTTTTTAATAGAATTTATTTTTGGTACATATCAATATAACAATAATTCAATTGCACAAATAATTAATTAGTTAAAACTTTTAAATACCTAAAATTGATTTAAAGTATATCTTTAGTAAAATAAATTTTAAACTCTTCATGAAATATATTCAATAATTTTGTTTTTACAACAACTTCTCATGCTCACAATTAAAATATCATACTAATAAAACAAACAAATTTAGACTACGATACAATATAATTCAACATTAATATTTTTTTAAAATAAAAAATATTAAGTAGTCAATCATATTTTTAACTTTTTACGTCTTATTTTTGTGTTTGTATTTTATACATCAAATAAATACAAGTACCATTATATGTTGAAAAATAAATTAACAATCAAAGTACAATGAGTCAAATAATTATCCTATATAATAAATTATCATACAAATTTTATAAAATATTTTAAAAATTAAATTAGATGATGATTGTGATATACATGATTTTCTCTCATTTTAATTTTCTTAATTATATTTAATTATTACAAATGAATAAAATAATATTATAAAATAATTATATTTACAATACATAAAATATTACTTATAAAATTTATAAAATTAATTAATTAATATCTGCGTAGCGCGCATGCCATAATCTAGTTGCACATGAAATTGAAGCCAAACACCTAGAAAATATCGCTGTAAAAATTAGACTCTTTTGAAATGGAAGGATTACAACAAAATTGGTGATGCTGTGTTAAAAAATATAAAGCATATAACAAAAGAAAATAAAGCTTGTATTTATGATGACTGAACATTAAACATCCTAATGCCTATAGAAATACAAAACGAAAAATATTATGATAGAAACTTATAATAACTGCTGCCTAACAACTGCCTGATAATTGTAATTAGAGGTCTAAAATATTAGAACCAATGATAAGTTTTATGAAGAAAAAAAAAGCACACCTTTTTGTCCCGGGTGTGATAAAGCATGATTTCTAAGTCCTCAAGTTTTGAATAGCATCTCCATCAGTTGAAGTAATTAGTATACAGGACACATTCTCCCTGATCTGACACCAACATTCATCAAGAGAAACTTGCTTCACAAATCCGACTCTCATATGCAACATATAGAGAACTTCAAGCTTCTCTAAGTATTGTATGCCAGTGGGCATACGCTCCATATTACGGAGGCGGAATAACCTAAGTGTTTTGAGAATAGGGAGTGCTCCTTTGTCGATAGTAATATATCTCAATTCATTCATATCACTAATGTGCAGTTCCTTTAGTTTTTCAAACCATCCATCTTGAAAATGAAAACTTAAACCTTTATAAGCATCAGAGTCTATATAAAGGATCGACAAGTGTTGCAAATTTTTCAGTGATTGCATTGGATCATTAGTTAAATTGGAATAAGACAAATCCAACATAACAAGATTTTGAAGCTCTACAATCCACTTTGGTAATGTCTGTAACCTCCCAAATAGAATAAGTTTTTGAAGCATAGTTGGTGCTTGAATCAAATGCAAATCCACTACATGAGATGCAACTACAATATTTGAATTGACACTTAGTTTCTTTAAGTGTTCCATTTTATTGATTGAGGAAGAAAGAATGCTTCCATGTTCTTCCCGAAGATTTAGCAACCCAAAGTCCCTTATCTGCTTCAGCTTTCCTAACTCTTTAATTACCTCTACAACTCCATCCATTCCTAAATCAACTTTACGTAGTGTTTGTAGGAATGCCATCTCTCCAACACCATTCTTCAATTGAATCAAAGATAGGTTAGAGCCGAGAAGATGTCGTAGCTTTCCAAGTTTGCTAATCTCCTTTGGCAACTCATGAACTCTAGTTTCCCTTAAATCCAAGGTCTCTAGGTTCGGGAGCATGCCAATGGATTTTGGTAGTTCACTTGGATTTCCATACTTGAAGCTTAAGTATTTCAAGTGGACCAAACTTCCCAACATTTTAGGAACATAAAACATGGAATTAGTTTCAAAATCAAGAACTTTCAACAACCTGTATTTCGTAAGGATTCTCCTCAAAAAGCATATTATTGTTTTTTCATTTTCATTAACTATACAAACACGCAGTGACCGAACATGCGAGCTTCCAATATACGCCATTAAATAATCGGAAATGGTTGTTATTGATAGGCGCCGAATTATTCCACTTGAGGGTGAATGATCGTCTTCACTAATAATATATTTGCAAAAATTTAAATCCTCAAATTTTTCAATGATCATCTCGCGTGTTAGATCATGAACACGACAACTTTTAGATTTGCCATCAAATCTAATTGAAGATACTTGCACCAAATTTCTACTGATCAACTCTATTAAATATCCTTCTGCAACTTCTTCCAAAGTCTTCCCTCTTTCTTCTTTCACAAACCCTTCAGCTATCCACTGTTGAATCATTTTCATTGATCGAACATCATAATCTTCTAAATATATTCCAAAATACAGCAAACATGACTTTAGATAGTAAGGCAAATCATCGTAACTTAAGTCTAAAATATTTTTTATCTCCATTAAATGTGTATTTTTATTTAGCCCTGAACTTAGATTTTCACTAAATCTCTTCCATTCAAACACATTTCTCTTTTTTGTAGCCAAAAGTCCACCAATGGCAACAATTGTTAGTGGTAAACCCTTACATTTTTTAACAATTTTATTAGCTACATCAATGAGCTCTTTAGGACAACACCCACCGTCATCAAAGCTAAATGCCTTCTTATAGAACAACTCTAAAGCTTGCTTATCATTTAAAGGTTGCAATTCAAGCACTTCAATGAGAGAAGATTTTTTACAAGACTCTGCAACTTCCAGGTTCCTTGTTGTGATAAATATCTTACTTCCATTTTTATTATCAATTACAGAAAATTCAATATCATCCCAAAAACGTTCACTCCAAACATCATCAAACACAACAACGTACCTCTTTTTCTGCAAGTTGTTTCTCACTTCATCGATTAACAACCTTCGATCCATTTGCAAAATATCCTTAGAAGCATCTCCTCCTGCTTGTTTGTAAATGTTCCTCAACAAGGCTTCTACATTATAAGATTGAGACACTGTGATCCATAGACGACAATCAAAGTGTCCAATGACATCCTTGCTGTCAAAAACTTTCTTGGCTAGAGTTGTTTTTCCTTGCCCTCCCATTCCTACCACAGAAACTACGGTGCGCTCTTGCCTTCCCTTTACCAACCAATCAATCAACTTGTGTGTTTGTGTTTCAAAACCCACAACTTCAGCTTCCTCAATGTAAAGAGCAGCTTCTCGCAGGTCGTTCCATTTCGCATTCCCGATTCCACAATCAATTGGTCAATAGCAAAAGACACTGCCATTTCTGCCATTTGAATCAAATTGTGATTATTTCTGATTTGTGAGATGAAGATTTGTTAAGTGCACAATATCAAGAACAATGCACAATTATTTCCGCTGATGCATTGCCTTTTGTTCCCTTACAATGTTGTGGAGAATATACTTTCCTACAAAAAACAGTTAAAGCAATACATGCCTAGTTTATTACTCTTCATTTTTTTAATCATATAAAGCTTTGCATTTGGTGTTTTTTTTATTTAACTCTAGGAATACCTTTATCTTCAAATTAATCACTAGTCTTGGGATACTGATTTCATATATGCTTTCATTTCAGACAAAGCAAAGTTCGTTTCAGACCAAGCAAAGTTGGAGAACTTGAAAATCTTCTTTTGTTACACTTTATTCTTAATTATAAAGCTTTATATTTGGGCTTTTTTTTTTAACTTCCCCATAGGTACACCTTTATCTTCAAATTAATTATTGTTTGAACACAGACTATATTAATGTATAAATTTAAAAATTATTAAAATATTATATTGGAAAATTCTCATAATTTTCAACTTTATAAATAATAAGTATGTGAATTTATTTCTATCACTTTACTTAATTCATTTTTCTCTCTCTATTCAAAAAATTTGTGTGTTGTAGCCCTTTGACTGAAAATCATTTTAAAAAGCAATTTTTCAAAACTTAAAAACAAAATTAGTTGTCATTTTTATTTTTAACAACATGAAACTTTACTTCATGTTTTTTTCTTTTTAGTTTGAAAAGTATGATAGTGAAATTAAGTTATCCTAAAATAAGAATGATCAGTTTATATAGTCAAATCTTGAAAATGAACCAGCAGAGACTAAGTATCACATTCCAAAAAAATTCCCTTCAGAGTAAACACCACTAACTCACCATAAAATCCATTCATTCACACATTCCCTATACCATTGAAAAGAAAAACTCCCAAACTTTGATGAAAAGAGTACAAAGGAGCAAGAATGAAAAACCATAGCTTTCAGCAATCAATCTGAAGCACCCCCATTTACATAATATAGTAAAGGAGCAAGAATGAAAGGAATGCTTCAATTATGTTTTTTTGGGGAATCGCTTCAAGCCATATTTCAGTCTTCTGATGGAGGGATGTGACCATACTTCCTTCTATCTAAGATCAACTTATTGCGAGCCATGGCATTGGTTTGGGCTCGTTGGGGTTCGATATTGACATAAGCTAATTCCAATAAGAATTAAAGATGTGGTTGTTATATTTAAAATTACATGGTATGAGCATGAATTATGATAACGTGACTATGTTAAGTATTTATAGAAATTGCAAATAGATTTTTAATATTTATTTTTTTAATAATTTTATGGATTAAATTAATAAACATGTTTTTAAGTTCTAATTCAATTGACCAATATTATTAAATTGAACATTATATTTTAGATTTGAACACTTAACCTTGTAGCTAGGGATGGGAATAGGTTAGGTCGTCTGTAGGAGCCTATGGTCTGACCTACTTATGGCCTGACCTGATCTATTTAATAAAAAGGCAAGGCTCAGGCTGTTTTTACGGCCTATTTATTTAAATATGTCAGGCTCAAGCTTATAAAAAAGCCTATTAGGCCTGATAGGTCGGCCTATATATATTTATTATTTATTAATATTATTTTTTATTATTATATTAATAATATTATTTTCTATTTTAAATTCTATCAATTAGGCAATCACTTAGTAATCATTTCATAGTCGTTCCATATTCGGTAACAGTTCTATATTTGGTAGTCATTTCATATTCGGTTCAATTAGTCAATCACTCAATAATTGTTCATTATTTGTTTAAGAGGTAATAATGGTTGTGTTTAAATAGGCTTTTAAAAAGACTTACAGGTTAGACCAAACTATTAAAAAAGTTAGGCTAGAAAAAAAAGCCTATGATAGACCGTAGGCCAGGCTTAGGCCGAAAAATTAAATTGTAGGCTAGGCTCAGGCCTTTCAAAACCTGACCTGACCTGGCCTATTCCCACCCCTATGCATGTATGAGTTTCTAATGCTATTAACGATCTCGTCTACAAACTAAAAAAACAATTAATCAACAAAAATGCAACATTAAAATTATTAACTAAAAATATATTTGAAGATTTATTATAATAGCGCCTCACACGATTAAAAACTAAAATAATTGATTACTCATAAATTTATGTAAAAAGCCAACGAAAATTTTGATATAAAAAAATTAAGAATCTCTTACTTGTCAATTGTATAAAAAAAAAGTGAGCTCTTTTAGACTAAACGGTGATCGGGTGGTTTAAAAAAATTATACAAAAAAATAAGCAATAATATCACAATTTTGGTTTTCAAACATAACAACAAATATAGAAAATAGACACAGATATTATAGAACAATCTATTTTACATTTTAAAATATTTCTGTATAAATTATATTTAATGTAATATTTGAATTTAGACATTTATTATCACGTATCAATACTTTCAAATATTTCATTGATGTCACTCTTGAAATTGTAATATATAATTATCCATGTGAGAAAATATATTGTGAAAGATAAACCTCTACATGTTTTATAGATTTTTCTTAACTTTTATTAATAGTCATTGTAATCATACATAAATGGACGTCAATCACTTTATCTTTTTAGTCTTACATAAAAAACATTCAAGAAACCTTAAATATATTCAATAAAGTGCAATAAAGACAATCAATAAAGTGCAATTGATCATAACATTCCTAATAAATCATAAAATATTTTATATTTATGACACATTTTCATAAAATATTAGATTGTAAAATGATAGCACTCCAACTCTTCTATCACAACATAGATTATTTTAAATTTTTTCCATCCTTGTCTTTTTCTCTAAATTTAACAATATGTTCAATGACATCTAGTTTTATATTACAAACCAAAAACTCTTGTAAAAGAAAAACACCAAACTTATATAAACATGCTAAATATATTTGACAACAACTAAATAAGATTGTAAGAAATACTTCCAATCATCATATCATCTTTAGAAGGAGCAAGTATATATCATAGCAAACAACAAAATCAAAGTGATCTGTTGGAATCTCGTTAGCATTTATCTTAGTGCATTAAGTTGTACCCATAATATTTATTTTGAATTTGTGTAATGTTGTTTGGTATTTCGCATCATTTCGACCAACTAAAAAAGTTTGTATCAAATACGTAAAATCTTCCACGTTAATTTTTGAAAATTGGGTTATGAGTCATTTCTTGACACTAGCATGAATATTATCATAGTGTCAGTTTTTAATTATAACATCATAAATAAATTACTAAGATGATTAATAAATCAATATAATCAAAATTAATCATGTTTAAGCTTAGGTGCATTCAAAATGTTATAGACAATGTTGTACTTTTTCATCAAGCAAGATCGTCTCCAAGTTAAAAATCTATGAGTGATTTTTATATTCACTTTGGAGCCACATACGAATAACTCACTTTTATTTTTTACTCAACCTTCTTAGGTTGAACGTCGTCAATAAATATGATTGTTCGTGCTTTTGATGTCATTGAGAGATAGCTACTATAGTTTAAGAAACAGTTACTCCCTCTAGTCTTATATATAAGAGAGAATTTTTTTTCTATATAAAAAAAGTTATGGATTAATTTAAATTACTTTATATCCTTATTTAATATGTTTGTCTTTGTAATATTATTAGTAGCTATTTAATGTCTCACAATTTTCAATAAGGATATACATGTAATTAATGAGCACATTAGTTTTGATGTTTTTTGTTTGTTTTTATTTTCTCTTATAAATTGGACCATGAATAAAGAGGATCTTGAATTAGACCAACCAAACAATGAATTACAAAATACAGCCCACTATAAAATCTAATATCTTGATTTATGCATCAAAATATTGCATTGGAAAAGAACCACTAAGCATGCATATTTTTAGGTACTATGTCATCACCCAAGTGGACGAACAATTCAAATTGGTCTTGTCCTCATAAATCCACTCAACTCAACTCGAGACAC
Organism: Cicer judaicum; assembly: GCA_037974835.1. Taxonomy (NCBI): domain Eukaryota; kingdom Viridiplantae; phylum Streptophyta; class Magnoliopsida; order Fabales; family Fabaceae; genus Cicer; species Cicer judaicum. The sequence continues at coordinate 24,961,964 of JBBPBS010000276.1, read as the reverse complement.
ATAGACGCGACAATTCAAGTAAATATATGTTGTATGATAGCTCTCGACATTTGGAGTGCTACCTCCAAATCACTTAAGAATTCTCCACTTGAATACCTCCAAGATCTAACAATCTTACCTTAAGGCTCAAATGTAGACTGCCACAATCAAACTCATTCAGTTGTACTTCTCCAAAATCACTAGACTTGTCAGACCTTACATATATGATAACAAAATAATATCCACTTCAAAATTTCTCATCAACTTCAAATATTCCCAACATCTATTTTATCCCCTCGTTAGCCTATATTACTCCATTAAGAGCAACATATTTAGTACAAGTTGGAATCAGCACTATTTCATCAATTATGGGATTAATTTAATATATTCACATCACAAATTTATAACATCGTTATCATTAATCATACATCATCATGATCATCATATAAACTCATAACAAATTTATAATATAACTATTATCACATAAACTTGTATCATACAATGCATCTATCTTTTATCATCACATAAACTCGTCTAATCAAACATATGCACATAATTTCATTTGACATCCAACATCACAATAATATCAAATACTACACAATTATCGAAAATTAAATCAATCAATACCTTATAAAAAATTTTATTTCATATTTTAATCTCACAATTCTCATATTTTCACATTAATTAATTTATCTCTCAAATGACGATTGTTGTACGTAACGAACCCCAGCTGAATTGTTAGGAAATATGGTTTTCTCATTCATCTCAGAATATATTATGCTCATGAATTCAAATGTTCTATCACTCTTTACCTTATTTCGAAGATTTCTCATTTCGAATACGAGGCCACAAACAAACAATCTTTGTTCTTTGACACATTATGACTAAACATCAAAATAAAATATGAGAACACAATCTAAACACTCAATTTTGAAATTGTATCAAGGAAACTTTCCATAAATCAGAAAACCAATCAATCGATAATATAGTCACTTTTCACTTGATCGTCTTGACGTTGGTTTCACTCCAATCGGACTTACGGTGAAGAAAAACGATACAAAATAACGAATTCTATAAACGGAGACATCAGGTATTTTAGAGAGAAATTGAGATCGTTAAAAATCTTGGAAATTGTGTTTAATTGACTAACTAAATGAATGAAACAATATACTAAAATTTGGACGAAAACAAAAAAAGCTTTCTAAAACAGTTATCAATCATCGGTACTCAACGATAATCCTACTTTTCGCTTCCTTTTCATGATGACTTTATGGTACTTCTCCACCTTCCATATATATATATATATATATATATATTTTAATTAGGTTTTACTTGCACATAGACATAACCAATAAAATATATTTTACTAATTTCTTTTGTTTTTTTAAAATAAAACCAATAATTATCAAATTAATTTTTTAACACAATTTCATTATTAAAGTTTTACTAATATTTTAGAAATAAATAATTAAAGTAATTACTCTTTTAAAATACATTAATAACAAAAAATCTCATATTCAAAACAATACTATCATCTTTATAGAATAGTCCAAACAATAAAATAAATAAATATAACATCAACAATTTATATTGACTACTAAACCACAATAAATACGTATAAAATCATCATCCTATAGAAACTATAAAAATAAAGGAGATCAACGTCAATATTACTAATATCTCAAAATAATTATTTATAAAATAAATAACTAAAAATAGAAAATAGTTTGAAATAATTAAAACACAACTATGTAGATACTTAACATGAGTCAAACTCACATGAAATCATCACATTAATTACTTACGCGCATATACACGTAAAATCGTCTAAAATCTTATTCTTTAAAATATTACACTAAAATACAATTATTTTTAGAAAAATATAATATTTGTTATATATTGTCACGACCCAAAAATTTAATGTTGTGACCGACACACAAGCTATACTTCTAGCATGACAAGCCTATCAACTAACTTAACAATTAAACAACTAAATCGCTCTTTAACTATTTAAATATATATATATGTTTTTTCTCAAAATTTCGACAGAGTATCCTCTGTAACTTCAACATTCCCAAATTTTGTAAAATCCCTGTTCAGTTTTCAATTCAGTCATAATTCAAATAACATAAACTAATCGTTTAATACTCTTTCAAAAAAAAAAAAAAACTTTTAGACTCCAAAATAGCTGCAATTTACATAGACTCAACTGACGTTACAAAAAAATGGTCCTCGATCAAAGAGGTCTACCAAAAAAAGAAGTAGGTTGAGACTTGAATCAAATAATAGATTCCTACTCAGCTGCTTGCGAATCTGAAAAAAAATAAGCAACATAAAGGGTAAGTCACAAAGACTTAGTAAGGAGACAACAACCACCATCAATTAGAAGGAAACACAAAAGGCATGAATAACTGTTTAATCGTTTTTACATAAATATTAAAAATCCAGTTAATAACGAAACAAAATCAAAATGAACAACCTTAAAATCATCATAAAAATCAAACAAGTAACAATACAAATTTTTCGAACCAAGAGGTGGCTTTATCTCATTGATAGCCCTTTCCTCCTAAGGGTGGCATTTCCCTTAAGGGCGGCTCTATCTAACGGATGACCTCTCTCGTAAGGGCGACTCCATCTAACGGTTAACTCTCTCTAATCAACACGTGGTAACTAGGTACACCTAACGCAGTTGACGATTTAATACTTATAACAACGATTTCCCAAAAACACGTATTTAAAATCATTTCATTGTAATTCATGAAAAAGATACTCAATCGCATAACAATTTAAGATTTAAATACTGTAACTCATATGTAAATCAAAATAATAACATATTATATAACAATGACTGTTAAATTAAATAATTGACGAAATCGAGATAAAATTCAAAGGTTGTGTTCCCCAATTTTTTTAATAAATACTTTAATATAGAAAATAAGTAAAATAATAATAATAATAGCATTATAAAAATATATGACGATGATCGTCGTCCACTCATAGCTATGGAGAATCGTCTAAGTTTGCTCTTCAACAACTCTCAGAGTAGCCGGTAGGGTCTCAGTTGACAAATCTGAGTATCAAAAATATTTCCAAGACTTTAGAAAAATCTATTCTAAAGTTTAGCTAACTCTAGGAAACCATGAAAATCATTTAAATATACTCTAAGCACAAAATAATATTTTTACTCAAATCTACATTTTTCTATGAATTCATACTAGGATTAGAGTTGTGCATTTACCTCAATGAGTCTTAATCAACAACTCCCAAGAGATGGGTACCCTTTTACTTTCTTAGAACACAAACCCTAACCCAAAAATGCCAACCAAAATAATTTGTAGGAGTATGAGAAATTGTGCTTGTGGGGATGTTAAATCCCTTTTAAGGGTTGAGGGTTTGAGAAATAGAGTGAGAAGAAGCAAGAGGAAAGGAAGGAAAGGAAAGAAGAAGAAAAAAACAACAAAAACTGGGGGAGGGGTTGTGTGCCGAGAGGGAGAGGGAGAGAGAGAAGAAATGAGAAAATGAGGGAATGAGATGGAAAGAGAGTGAGAGTGACTGAGATTAATTTGTTTTTATTTATTATTAATAATTAATTATTATTAGTATTATTATTATTATTATATTTAAAAAAAATGGCATGGGACGTGTCATATATATAAAACTCATTTAGTCAAATATGTACAAGAATAACACATATACAAACCACTCATATAAAGAAAATTAATCAACATATATTCTAAAATAATTTGAACACAAAATTAATTATTTAAAATTCTATTTCATTAACAAAATAGTTTATTATAAAAATTAAGGTGTTACACATGATACAATTAATCTCTATAAAGTGTTCCAAATATGCTGAACCTAAACTATATTGTCTTGTCTCTCACAAATCTCTCAACAAGTACAACCACATAATAACCACATAATGTGTGTTATGTTATGGGATTTATCATACATATGTTGTCTATTTTATAGTTTTCTATTTGCAATACGTTATGTAACCCGACTTGATTCTACAATTGAATTATTAAAGAGTTTGGTGTCGTGCATTTATGGCTAAGTGATTTAAAATTTTGAGATGAATCCTATAAAAAAATATATGTAACACATGTTAAATATGTTTTTAGTCCTTATAAATTTATAACTTTAGACGTTTAATCCATATAAAAAATTAATTTATTCACTTTTAATCTCTATTTTGATTATATATAACTTTTTTAGGGACTCTAAAATATAAATTTTTTACAAAATTTTTTAAAATTAAGGACTAAAAGTGGATAAATTTAAAAAATTTAAAGATATTAAAAGTTGAGAATTAAATATTTTTAGAGAATAATATGACATAGTATAAATTATATAGTATAACTAAGTATAAAATATAACATAAAATGCTTACAAAATTTTAAATATATTGTAGCGTTGTTATGCAATTATAAAAGTATGATTAAGAGCAAATAAAAAATAAAATATGTAGATGTTGAAGAGTGAAAGAGTGAAATTTGTTGCCCGGAGAACGATGAGATATTCATCATATGATCTTATTTTATCCCTCTTATAATCATAATCCATTTGCCATATGATCTTTCCTTTTTTTCTACATAAATAATTGTTTACTCTAAATTTATCTATCACTTGATCTTGATAAATATTGATTGAATCTATTATCAATGTCAAAAAAGAATGTTCTATAAAAATTACAATTTATCTATTTAAAATTTGGTCTTTTTGTCTTATTTAAAAATTAAATGATAATATGTTTTGATTATTTAGTTCAAATAAAAAAAACTATAAAAAATAAAACTGCACACAAAAAAAGAGTTTGTAAAAAACTGCAAAAGAAAAAAGCTCCACAAAAAAAGCTGCAAAAAGAAAATTAAAAAGTCGTGCATATAAAAACTACAAAAAAAGTTTTGTATATAAAAAGACAGAAAATGCAACTGAAATATAATTTTCATATCTACATGATTGATCTCTAAAGTAAAACCATTAGTA
>JBBPBS010000276.1:24916742-24956598 GCA_037974835.1 Cicer judaicum | reverse complement strand
TAAATATAAAAATTATAGTATAAATATTTGTCAGTATTACATTAAAAAAACACTAGACATTTATATTTAATAAATATTAAAAAAAATATTTATTATTGATAAATATAAATAAAATATTAGATAATTTTTTTTGATATAAAAAGAAATATTATTAATAATAAATATAAAAATTAAAAAATAATTATTTATTATTAATATATATAAAAAATATGATAAATAATAATCAATAATAAATATTAAAAAAATAAAAAACAATTCTTTGAAACAGATAAATATAAAAAATATTAGATAGATAATTATTATTAATTATTAATAAATAAAATAAATTTTTTATTTAAATCATACGCAACACAATCACATTCACAGGGACTTCTTGCTAGCTAAATAATTAAAAAAGGAAGGCGAGAATAAGCAAATCCGAAGCCTTTCCGGTTTCAAGTTCACACAATAAAAAAGTGCTTAAAACGAGTTTCTGCAGTTCGGCGTGTACACCAATAATCAATTTTCAATTATCAATCCTTCATTATTCTCAATTTCAAACTCAAGGTATGTTCCGATTGATAAACTAACAAATTGTTGAGTTCCTTTTAAACTGTACCCTCGTTCATTTTCAAACACACGCTACATGTTTGATAAAATGCCTGCTAGATGCACTAAGACTTAACAACATGTTCTATTTTTTTTTTATTTATATTAAAAAGTTTATCAGTTTCTTATTTTATTTTAATTCATTATTAGACATTTGTATAATTATAATTAAATAAAGTTTTGCGGTTATGAGCATAGGCATTGAATTGACACATTTATACATATACGAAAACAGCAATTTATAATAAACTCTTTACGATAATTTATGAAAACAATTTAACTTTATTTTATCTTTTATATAATTAGTGTTTTTCGTATAAGCATTTAATTAAGATGTTTATCCAAACCAGACCACAGTGAATAATGCCAATTACAATCTTAGTGAAACTCGTGAAGGTTGTCTTTAAATTTTTCATGTGACAGATTTTGTGGGAATGGTGGTGTGTTTCCCTTCAACACCCAAGAAACTGGCAATGACCATTGCATGCTTCCTCTCTGGTGCTACTGTTTTAGCTGTTGGGGCACACTTCTCTTATGTCAATGTTGAACCCCAAAGAGCCCGAACCATGGCTCGCGATAAGTTGGTCTTAGATACGTTGAGAAAGAAGTATGGTTACATCCCTCCATCAGAGGTCCCAAGTATGGCTCGCAGTGATTCTCCCAAAAAACATAATTGAACGAGACTTTGGGATTATAAATTACACAATGGGGTGCTTTAGATTGCTGAAAGCTTTGGTTTTTCTTTCTTTGTCCTTTGTACTCCTTTAAATGATTGATTTCTAAAAGATTGAATGAAGAATAAATGCTTATTGCTAATGTTCACAACCATAATTTAAATGTTTATAGTTGTATTTAGCAATGTGTATAGTTGCGCTCTTATCAAAGGTGTGTTAGGATTGGTCCGTTTTAAAGATTTTTTTTATTCGACTTTTCTAATGAAATATCTCTCTAGTTGACTAACTCCTTTTCATTGTTGTTGAACTAAATTAAAGGTTTTCTATATTTTAGTTTTTGTATTTCAGTGGAGCAAAAATGTGTTATTCTCAACGGAACTAGAGATATACTTTCAGGTTGAATATATTGGAATGCATGTCAAATGTAAAACCAAACATAATGTAACTGGGTTAGTGAGTATTGCTTCTAACATCATGATCCATGCAGCAGGATAAAGTGGAATAGCGAATCAATCATTTACCCTATGCATAAATACCATATGGTTAATCTATTTGGTTGCTTCTCTCTTTGTTTAGTTTGGTTGGTTTGGTGCTGTTTAGTTTGGTTTGATTTAGTTTTGTTTGGTTTGATTTGATTTCGGTTTGATTTTTTGTTGGCTTGGTTCTTCTCTTGATTGTGACTATTTGATATGATTTCTTGTTGGTTTGGTTTCTCTCTTTATTGTGATTGTTTGGTATAGCTAATGATCATCTCTTTGGCTTCTGCGTCTTCTTTCGTTGCTTCTCTCTTAGTTGGTTCTTCTCTTTGATTGTTGCTTCTTCTTTGGTGACATCCCTCTTGTCCCCCCGGTTGTCCAACCACCTCGTGCGATTGTTGATCCTCCTTGTTACCCCTCTCGTCAACTTTGTCTGAGCCATCTTCCTATAAAGAGGTTGTTCTTGATCCTCTTTGGCAGCAGGCTATGACAGAAGAACTATCTGCGTTGCACAAAATCAATACTTGGGAATTAGTACCTCTTCCTCCTGGAAAACGTGTTATTAGGTCTTGTTGGGTATACAAGATCAAAACTAAGTCTGATGGGTCAGTTGAGTGCTACAAAGCATGTCTTGTTGCTAAGGGTTTCTCTCAATATTATGGTATGTATCATGAAGAAACTTTTTCTCTTGTAGTCAAGATGACAAGTATTCGTACTCTTCTTCTTTACAGATTGTTGATTTGTTCACAAAGACGCGTTCCATTAAACGTTTTCGTTTTTTAGTTGACAAACTCTCGATGCTCCATGTTAATGCATCGTGAGTTTTAGGGGATATGTTAGATAATGTTATTATATATTAGTAGTAAGGGTATTTTAGACATTTCTAGTCTTTTATATATATACTTATTGTAACCCTTTTAACTTAAGTTTTAGTTCATTCCAAGTTATAAAACCCTAGAGTGGTTGTCTCTTGGTTGTCTCTGTTCTTCCTCTTTTCATTGTTAACAATACAAGAGTCTCATCTCTTTGTATTTGGTTAGTAAGTGTGGAATATAAGATAATCCAAGGAGGGACCAATGAATTCAGCCTTAATAATTCCACCAATGACACCTATTTCAATACTCCAAATCAGTCACTAGTAGATTGAGGAAAATAAATGACCCAATAGGAGAGTGTTGCATGGGAACTAAACAACTTATAAAACTCCATAATTCATATTTGGTACTCTACAATATGACTTGTATTCTTAATAAGTAAAAAATTTAATTTTATCTCATTTTCATTCACTCAAAAGTTAAAAATTGTTTCAAAATCTTACCTACACTAAAATTTCCAATATTTAATTTTTTTTTTATAAAAAATATAGTACACAAATTAACACTATAGAAATTGTGTTTACAAAATTTTGACAGTGTATTTTGTGTTTTGGAAACTTCAAGCCACAAAATTTTTAGTAGTGTAAATTGTATATTCGAACTTTCACCAATAAAATTTTTCATAATTAATAACTTTCCGAAAAATTCAATTTTAATATTTCCGATACATAATTTTTTTCTTAACTCTTGATAACTAAAAATGAGAGTAGGTATATGACAATTTTCTTATAGTGTCTTTTGGGTTTAGTGTAAATAAATTAATCCAAGTCATGTTTTAATTCGGAATTGGCATAACAAGTTGTCATTGAGTGGGATGATTCTTTAGAGGTTGATGGTAGTGGTGGACCAATTCTCATGTGGGAGTCAAATTGTAGTAGAAAGAGTGGCTTTAAAAAGGAGGAGTGGTGGATTTGTATTACATACCAATTAATTGAAAAGGATTTTGATGTCTCCATTGCATTGGTCTATACATTGAATTAATGATAGGCTAGGGCAAAGGGAAGTATGGCAAAAGTTGATCAAAATCAAATCCAACTCTATGTTTCCAATGATTACTTTTGGATACTTCAATGAAATAGTTACTCTAGAGGAAAGAAAAGGAATTACGAAAGAATTCCAAAAATGGATGAATGAGATGAAATTAATTGAGTTACCCTTTCAAAAAAGAAATTCATGTCATATAGAAAGAATTTCGTAAATAAAATCGACGAGGTATTCTAAATAATTAGTTCTACGTACTTCTGTCTCTAAATATAAGAATTTTTTGTTGTCTCTTTTTATAAGATTTTTTTCAATTTTTCAACTGCATTAATTATTTCTTTACTAATTTATTTCTAATTGTATTATATCTTTTTCTATATTCGTAAAAAATATTATAAAATAGTCATAAACTAATAATTTCTCTTCAAGGATAAATTAGTAAAATAATTCAAATTGTCAACTAATTTAATTCTACGACCAAAATTCTTAATTTCCATTATTTAAACAAAATCTCATGTATAGGGGGACAAAGGTAGTATTTAGTTTGAGTGAATTACAGACTTGAGACTTAGGGTTGGAAAGAACATAATACGATCATTATCTATTTCTTATTTGACTCTGAAACAATGAATTGGGAACCATGACCTTTTAGATAATTGGATGTATGGTTTGCTAAACCAGCATTTAAGAAATTAATATCATAGGAGTGTTGGCCATGACAGATCTTCCTATGCATGAGAAAATGAAAAGGTTGGAAAATCTCATTTTTAGGTGGAATAAGAAGATGTTCTATAGAACATATCAGAATATATATGATCTATAGTCATAATTGGATATATTGGTTTTAAAAGTGTGTCCTAAAGTTAAAAGACAAAAGTAATATAAGTGCACAAATTTTCAAAAATAGAAATATGCAATGAAAAATTTGATGAGTTAGAAGGTTTGCCATCCGCGTATGAGATAAAATAAAATGCAGTTTGGCTTTGTGAATTAAGTTAAATTCATGATTAAATTTTGTGGGTTTTTATTAAGCTACATCTGTATGTATCTTCCACCTAATAAAATTTTAATATATAATTTTAAATGTCTGTGTTAGTTGTAACTAATATTTTCAAAATATATATTAATTGATCAAGAAAATTGGTTATAATGCTATAATGCTATTTCACTAAATTTGTTATGTGGTGTTATTATTTTGTTTTAATTTTATTTTATTCATGTATATTGTATGATTTAATTTTTGTTTAGAAAATAAATTTTAAAAAATTATAAGGTATATAGTTAGACAAATGAATTTAGTCCATGTGATATTAAAAATATTTTAAATCTCTAACCACCTAGGAGCTACATAAAAGGAAATAACAAACAATACTAGTGTGGTAAAAACAAGATGAAGGAGAGTAACAATTGCATAATTGAAAGAAAAAAAATAGAGAAATATAATATTAAAATAGAATGGCTTAAAAAGGATTACGCTAATTATATCTCCGAAGAATATTTAAATGTTAAACATATAGTTTTGAATTTCGAAAAACTTTGAAAAAACAATTTATGCCACCGATAATATTACTAGGTTAAGTTGCGGACTAGGTCGCTCTCTTTAAGACGTTTCGAGACACTGTCCAAAGGGTGTAAGACAGACTATCAACCACGAAGTCCCTAGGATAAAATAGCTCAGATCACTGTATCGGAATTCTATTGCACTGTAGAAAACCGTTCTAGAATTACACTCACAATATGGTAGTCGGATGACTACCAGTCGTAATATGCCCCTAAGACCATTCAAAATAAATAGAAGAAGTGAGTAAGAAAAGTCTCAGACACGGAGAACTTTTGGTGTGCTATTTCAATTGGGGAGAACATTGTATTTATAGATGAAATTCATAATTAGATCAGAGAGAAATGTGCAACTCATTAGCTCTGATTCACTAAACGTGTGCTAGGGTTTTGACCATAGAAACGTGCACCACAATTTATTTTACTACCAAAATGTGTGGCACGTATTGTTTGACCACAAAACGTGCCCTATGATTTGACTTAGGTTTTTGACAGGGCAATAACAGATACGCGAGTCCAGTAATTAGGGTTTTGACCAATAAAACTGAAGCGCGAAATTGGAGGACAAGGAATTGATTGGATCAGATGTTGAATGTTGACTTGGTGGAGGACAGTTATGTAATTAACGTATCAATTAGAAAAAGAAAACAAAAACATTCATTTAATTAAATAAATAAATAATTTTCATATGCTAAAAATAATACACCACGTAGTAAAGGCCCAGGCTCATAAATGTCATATATGTCATAATTATTTCCAACATACTTCCATTAAAATCATCATCATTTCCAACAATCTCCCACTTGAATTTATAAAAAAAAGGTTTTTGAAATAGCGTTAAATGCGTCTATAAGATTGTGCATAAACAAATGTGTCTCTTGACTTGAACCTTTGCATAGCAATTAAGATTTAGATTCAACAAGAGTGACTCGTAGTCTTGAACTCTATCTCTGACATCAAACCCACACACAACCTTTTTATTTGGGTGTATTCTCAAAAGCCTGTGCATCCCAGTATAGTGAACGTTCTATGGATTCTGCTTCTCCGAGGTCTTTCATTTCAAAGTTGTTACTCAACAAAGATTTCACATTATTTACAACATGCATGTTTGAACTAAATATGAGTAAGTCGTCTACATAGAGACATATGATAGTGCAAATTCCATTTTCAAATTTGTAATAGATACATTTGTCACTTTCATTCACTTTAAACTCATTTGATATAATCAAGTTATCAAATTTTTTATGCCATTGCTTTGGAGTTTGTTTAAGATCATATAGAAACTTATCTAACTTATAGACCTTGTCTTCTTGTCCATGAATTATGAAACCTTCAAGTTGTTCCATATAAATTTCTTCTTCCAGGTCACCATTTAAAAAAAATTGTTTTAACATCCACTTGGTGTATCACCAGGTCGTGAATAGCCGCAAGTGATACGACCACCCGAATGGATGTTATTCTAGTGACTAGTGAAAAAGTTTCGAAGAAATTTATATTTTCTCTTTGTCTAAAACCTTTGGCTACAAGGCGTGCATTGTATTTATCAACAATTCCATCGGGTTTTAGTTTCTTTTTCAAAATCCATTTGCAACCTATTGGTTTGCAACTAGAAGACAAGTCTACTAAATGCCAGGTCTTGTTAGACTTCAGATGACAAAGCTGCATCCAATGATGACAAAGCTTCTTTTAGATTTGCAGGATCCTCTTCTAAGTTATAGGCCATATATTCGAGTCCATAATCTTTAGCAACTATAACTCTTTGATTTCTTCGAGTTTCTATTTTGCCTTGGTTGTTGCTTTTAGTGCTTCTTGTTACAAGAACTTGACTTCGTTTGCTGCCCCCACTATTTCTTAATTTGAAAGGGAATTTATTTTCATAGAAGTCAACATCATTTGATTCTATGATTAATTTCACATTTAGGTCGTAGAACCTATACGCTTTATTGTTTACTGCATACCCAATGAATACACATTCATAAGCTCTACTAGCGAGTTAAATTCGCTTGGTATCAGGGATTCTGACATAAGCCAGACATCCCCATGTTCGAAGATAAGAAAAATTAGGTTGTCTTTTCTTCATTATCTTACAAGGATATATATATATATATATATTTAGGTACTCTATTCAAAACATAGCAAACAATTAAAATAATTTCCCCCCACCAGTGAGATGCAGCACCAGAGTTAATTATAATAGCAACAACTAGTTCAATAAGAGTTATATACTTTCTTTCAGCTTTACCATTCATTTCAGGTGAATATGGTGCAGTAGTTTCATGTATAATTTATTGGGTTTTATAAAACTCATTAAATAAACTAGAATCATACTATGTTCCTCTATCACTACAAAACCACTTAATCTTTTTACTAAATTGATTTTCAATTTTAGTTACTAAGATCTTAAACATGTCAAGTGCTTCACTTTTATTTTTCATTAGATATACAAAGGTGTAACCAGAGCAATTGTCAATAAAAATGATGAAATAACGTCTTCCATTTTTGGTTAACGTCCCAACTAATTGACATATATCAGAGTGTATTAAGTCTAAAGGTTCAGATTCTCTAACTATTGATTTATGTGAACTCTTAATTATTTTAGCTTGACTGCAAAAATCATATTTTTCAAAATCTTGTAAAGATAACTTTGGAATTAAACCTAGGTTACTTAAGTTTGCAATTACGTGTTAGTTCATATGACAGAGTCTAGCATGCCATATATTAAAATCACACAACATGTAAGCAAAAGGAGATACTTTATTGAATTCAACATTTAATTTAAACATGTCATCAGTGGCGTACCATTTCCCAACAAAAATACCATTTTTAGAAATGGTGTACAAATTTGCCCTTATAGACTGAGTAAACCTTGCCTTGTTGAGAAGAAACCCATAAAACCATATTCTTCCTTATTACATTCTTTATAATTAAGGTCTTTCCAGAGGTGAATATTAGTTCCACATCTCCAATACTAGCGGCATTAGTGATGTGGGAATCTCCCAATAACACTTTCTTATCTTCAGCAGTAGTGTATGTTTTAAACATAGCACAATTATAACAAACATGGCTTGAGGCTTCAATGTCTATCCACCATCCATCTGATCCATCAACAAGGTTGATCTTAGTTATCATAGCAATAAATTGCTTTTCTAGCAGGTTAGCCTGATTATAAGGGCCATACTTATTTCTACACTTGCGTGCCATATGACCCTCTTTTCCACAATGAAAATAGAGAAAAGGTGGGCGAGGGCCATTTCCAAGAGGTGTTTGTTGCCTTATTATTGGGAACTTTGGAGGGTTCCCAGTCTTGTTGCTGGTTTTTAAATTGTAGTTCTGATTCTTTAGTTGTTTTTTGTTTGGCTTCAGAACTTCTCCATTGAATTTATTTTTCTTGTTATTTACCCCAAGAAGAACTTCATCTTTTTGGTCTTGCTTTCGGGATTCCTCCTCAATTCTAAGGCGAGTTATCATAATTTCTAGATAGAATTATTTTGTTTTATGCCTGAGAGAATTTTTAAAATCTATCCAAGCAAGGGATAGTTTGCCAATAATAACAGCAATTTGAAATTTTTTTTTAGGGAAATACCTTCCGAGATAATCTCATGAGCAATTTTCAGGATATCATGAGATTGAGCTTCCACCGATTTGTCATCTGTCATTTGATATTTGAGGTAGAGGCTAACAACATACTTTTTGACTCCAACTTCCTTAATATCGTATTTCTTCTTAAGAGCATACCAAATCTGTTTAGCAGTTTTGTTATTGGAACATTAGTAATCATACAAATCATTAGCAAGTCCATTGAGAATATAATTCTTACATAAGTAATCATTATGTTCCCATTGGGTTAATTCAACAGCTTTCATAACTTTTCTGTTTGGTCATATGTTTCTGGAAAAACAGGAATTTCATCATTCAGAATGTTGGGAATCTTTTTCGTGGTTAGAAAAAATAACATCTTTTGTTGCCATCATTTGAAGTGACTTTCCTCAAACTAAAATGGTTTGTTGTAGTCAAAAGTAGGTGATCTTGTCCCAGTAATTTCGTCGGTAGACATGGTAGTATGAAAACGCCTTAAAATTGTTAGTTTCGTATTTCAAAAAACTTTGAAAAAAAAAATTATGTTGCCGACAATATTACTAGGTTGAGTCGCGGATTAGGTCGCTCTCTTTAAGACATTTTGAGGCACTGCCCAAATGGTGCAAGGTAGACTATCAACCACAAAGTCCCCAAGATAAAACAGCTCAGATCATTGTATTGGAGTTCTACTGCATTGAAGAAAACCGTTCTAGAATGACACCCATAATATGGCAGTCGGATGACTAACAATCGTAACATAGCACTAAGACCATTCAAAAGAAATAAAAGAAGTGAGTAAGAAAAATGAGAAAAGAGAAAAGCCTTAGATACGAAGAACTTTTGGTGTGCTTTTTCAACTGAGGAGTGCATTGTATTTATAGATGAAATTCATAACTAGATAAAAGAGAAAGGTGCGATCCATTAGTTCTGATTCACTAAACATGTGCTAGAGTTTTGACCACAGAAACGTGTGCCATGATTTATTTTACCTCCAAAACGTGTGCCAAATACTGTTTGACCACAAAACGTGCCCTCAAACTTGACTTAAGTTTTTGACCGGACTATAACAGATATGCGTGAACAATAATTAGGGTTATGACCAACAAAACTGAAGCGCGGAATCGAGGGACAAGGAACTGATTCGATCAGATGCTGAATGTTGACTCGGTGGAGGACAGTTATGTAATTAACGTATCAATTAGAAAAAGAAAACACAAGCATTCATTTAATTAAATTAATAAATAATTTTCATATGCTAAAAATAATACACCACGTAGCCAAGGCCCAAGCGAGCCGAGCCGAACAACGACGCGCGCGTGTGATGGTCAATTTTGCTTGTGTTGTCCCTCCTTCACAAAATTGAGGTACCCCTTGTACCATACCTACCTTATTTACCTTATTAGTGTGTGATATACCTCATACATAGATTTTTCATATTTTTTTAATTCATAACATTAATTCTCATAAATGTCATCATTATTTTCAACGAACTTTCATTAAAATAATCATCACTTCTATTAAATGACATTATTTCCAACAAACAATACTAGTATCGTAATAACAAGATAAAGAAGAGTAATAGTCAAGTAATTAAAAGAAGAAAAATAAACAAATATTAAAATAGAATGACTTAAAAGGAATAACGTTAATTATATCTCCCAAGAATATTTATATGCTAAACTATATTGTAACTTGGATGTAATTATGGATACCATGATTTGTTTATAAGTAAATATTTTATTGAAGGAAGTGAAAAAAATTAAAGTATAACAATTAAATTTAAAATATAGTCTAATTATTTCGTCCAACTTTCAAACACATCTTAACTCTGCTTAAAAGTAGATATAATTTTATTTTTGAGAGATGTAAAACAAATGAATAATATAATCTTGTAAACAAACAATGAATTAATAAAATGAGAAATTTAAAAATATATTAAAACTAAAATCGATGTATTTATTTATCGTCCAATTTTTTACTTTTTTCTACTTTTTTAATTACTACAATTTTTGGACACATAAGTAATATAATTTTCAAAATATATGACATGAATTAAACATTATACACTAAAATCATATGAACGTATATCCAATATAACAACATTTATTTTCAAAGCACGTGCCACCATAAGGAAGCTTCCATATTTCCTTACAATAATCAATACAGTTGTCATTAATATTTGGACATGTCCCGTTGGTTGTGCAAAACTCAAAGGGATCACTAGTTGTTGTTGCATCAATAACTCCTCCTACATCAATTATATGTGTCTAACATTATTACTCACGAGTAAGATTTAATGATTCTTTATTCAAGTAATTAAAGATAACTTTCAAGAAAATCTTCAACATTAGAAAATAAAATAAAATTTTACACTATGCAAAAAATAGAATTTTATAGCGTTTTTTTTAACCAATTTATAGCACTTTTTTTTTTAAAAAAAAAGCACTGTGGAATCGAGCGCTGTAAAAGATACAATTGTGCTTTTTTAAAACTAAAAAGCGCTATAAAACATGTAGATATATTGTGCGCTTGTTATGCACATTTTACAGCGTTTTTTAAATAAGCGTTGTAAAAGGTGCACCCATTATATGCATTATTATGCACGTTTTACAGCGCTTATTAAAAAGAGCGTTGTAAAATGTGCACTATAATGCATATATTGGGTGGACATTTTACAGCGTTCTTTCAAATAAGCGCTGTAAAATATACACACATTATATGCATTATAGTGCATATTTTACAGCGCTTATTCAAATCAGCGCTGTAAAATGTGCAACCATTATATGCATTATAGTGCACATTTTACAACGCTTTTTTGGAAAAGCGCTGTAAATGATTCCCTATTACAGCGTTTTTCTAAAAAAACGATGTAAAAGGTTCAAATTTTTTTTTTAAAACGTTGTAAATTAAATTTTTGAAAAGCGCTTTTTAGTTTTTTATGACATTTTTTTACAAAGCGCTGTACTTTAATTTTTTTTCCCAAAATTATTTTCATCCAGAATCAGTTCACACAATCAGTACACAAAAACAAAACTATATAACTTAACTTTATATATTAATTTACAACAACTAGAACATTCAGATATATATATATATATATATATATATAAAACTTAATTAACTACATATACATTGGACAAATATTGTACAACAACACATATTCATATACATGTTCATATATTGTGTCTTATTCATATACATATAACTAACAGAATATAACTAGCTACCATATAATATTCAGATCCCTTGCAGCATGTTATTTCCCAGAAAATCAAATAATTTTTATTTCAAGTACATACTGACACCAGTCTTCCTTTAATTCCATTAGATCTTCCTAAGAGTATGTTGGACTGGAATTGTCAAAGTACTGTGCAATATAAAAATTGAACATATTAAGTTAGAATTAAATATATAGATAATTTATATATGAAGATCATATAATGAAAATACCGTACGTTTTTGGGATAATAGTTTGATTCTTGTCAACAATCTCCTTCATGAATCGCAATACATAGTACCCACAGTCGATGTTGTTAGTTTGACGAGGGCACTATAAAATAAAACATATAAGTCAATAAATTATTTGTGCATTGATCGTAAAGGCATATATTTGTAAATGAAAATTTAAAGGCATATATTTCAAACCTTTATTGGAATTCATGTGATGTTATTAAACTTTTTCTTCGACACGTAGCACCTCTTTGAGCTCGAAAATCTTATAAAACACTATCGAATAAATAAATGTGATTATTATAGCATTAACAAACACATTATATATATATATATAAGAAATAAATGAATATTACTTACGTGTCGAACATAGTCTTTATATCGGAGTGATTGTTGTAATTGCCATGCAAGGGATCCAAATAGTATATAACTTCAGAGGTCGTATTAATTGCAAATAGCACCCAACGTGTTCAACAACAACAAAAATTTGATTGGCAATTTTGTTTACATAACTAATAAATTAAGATCTCATAAATTAAAACCCTGAATTATATGGTGCAAAGAACAATTTATCCTTCTCTATATTTCCTAATAACATATCTACAATGTAATTCTTTACATTTACTGGATCTAGTTAACACATCGAAAGCTTATACGGAGACAAGAATGAATATCTATTTGACAATTTGTGCATGCACACAACCTTCTCATACAAAAACCGTCAATGAAAATTTCAAACTAGATTAATTATCAATAAATTTAATTAATTACCAATAAATGCAATTAAAATTATTTTTTACCTTATGTACAAGCTGATGACAGTAGCACTCAGCTCCTTATGATTGAGAAGTTTGTATATGTGCTCCTTTTCGAGAAATTCTTTATACTTATCTCCGAATATAGCTTTATTCATGGTTATGACCGTGAATCATCGTTGCTGCCCATATTCCTTTTTACTTGGATGTCAAGACACACCCCGTATTTAGCAAGGCATGACTGACTTATTTTAGGAGCAGCAACGACCGATTGTCCCCGATCCAGTTTTCTAGCTGCAACTCTGGCAGCTTTATTACCTTCCAGCTTTTGTAGTTTGCCAGCTCTATTACCCTCCAATTTTTGAGGTTTACCGGCTTTATTTTGCTGTACGGGTGGTTTATTTGATTGAATCTGAAAAAATGAGGTTAAATGTTAAATTATTGAATCTGAGAAAATGACAAACCTTTGGGAATAAATGTGACAAACCTTTTCGGGCGATGTAATTGATTCGTTTATGAGAATCTTTTTATCATTCCCTTTAGACTTTTTCAGAATCTAAATATAAATGTGAAATTAAAGTTAGGAGCGAAAAAAATCAGCAATTAAATATACATATCAATTAAACATACATTTCAACTAATTAAATATACCTTATCGAGGGAAACAAGATGTGTGGGCCTTGCCATGTAACTACCAATTGCATCGCCCAAAAACTTCATATCGTCATCGTTGACCAGTATCGGCAACGGTGCAGTTGGTTCCAAAGCAATAATTGGTGATACTTTTGCATGGCCCGCAGGGATCAGTGTGTTGTGCAATACTTCTCCCGAAGTATTGTACAATTTTCCTTTTCCGACCTTCCGATGAGTAGGAGATGATAAGTACATCACGCATGGCGTGACACCCTAAATCAATGGTTAAAACATAAGTATGGTCAATATATAAGTATATTTAATACATAAGTAATTACATAAGTAAGTAATTAATTACCTCGGGAAGACTTTTGAGACCGATGTTGCAACTCGCGTTTTCACTCTCCATTTGTATTTCACGTTGGAGCTGATCTGGGAGTTGCTTGTCTTTGTTCGTCTTCACCAAAAGTGCCACTTGATTTGTAAGGAGTTTGAGCTTCTGTTATACTTCCTCCTTGGATGGATTTTGGCGCTTCTCTTGGGAAAAATAGCTTTTAGGAGTTACACCAAATCCTTTACCCCTAACCCGACTGGAATACTCAGGAACATTAAACACTTTACCCAGAATATCCCTGGAACTAGCTTTGTTGCCCTCTTGATTTTCAGAACTTTGTTCGATATTCTCCTAAAATACATGTAGGATTAAAAAGATAAGTTCCATATCATTTTTAAAATACAATATTAAAAAATATTAAAGTGATAAAATACAACATTAAAAAATATTAAAGTGATAATATACTTACACAAAGTTCTATTACTTTTTGGACATTTTCATTGTCAACCACTCCGTCCTTATTTACACGAGCTTCCTTCCACAATATATGACGACCCAACGGTTGATCAGATTGGGTGTCTTGTCGCTATTCGTTAAGATCATAAACAAAATATTTGTTAGACCTGCATATCCCATACGTGATTTTTTTTAAGGGTGCGTCAGATTTCCCTCTTGCGATTTTCCTTACTTATATTTTATAATAAAAAATAACAATCGTGTAAAATTTAAAATATGCTATGAATATGAATAATAAAACACAAATGGTAATAAATTAATCACTTACGACAAATGCGGGGTCCGAATGTTTGGATACAAATGCCCTCCATTCATCATTTGATATATAATGTTTATATATTCTTGGAGCTTCAGCATTCGTATTTCCTTCTCTATCTTTTAGATAGAAATTAGAGAGGTGAGATCTAAAATCCCGGTGGATTTTCTCAGCAACTCTCAATACGTAACTCTTTCTCCCATCATCAAGAACAAATGCAGTCTACAACCGAAATAAAGATATAGTTTGAGTAACATATTTCAATGAAAAAAAATTATAAATAACAAAAGAGTGGATCAAAAAAGTTACTTGAATGTCATTCCATAGTATATCTTTGACATCCTTCAACGTCTTATCTCTCCAATCATCAATTGTAATTGGGATATGTTAACGAACAACAACCCCAATGTAAGTTACAAACATGGAGCTGTTGGGGTCAATTGACTGACCACTCTCATCCCATCCAACCTAATAAACTCATATAGTAAGTACATGTTATTAAAAAAAGATAAGAAATAAACAACAAACAGAGTATAGTATACCTCAAATTTAATGTCATTGCTCCATGCTTTAATGACCTTTTGCATTATAGTTGCACCATGTTTGACTTCATTTTCGTAAGTCTTAGTGTTGACAACTTCTTCATTTTGACATTCTAAATCTTTAGTGGTATCCATTTATCTACAACAAGTTCAACATGCAGTTTAGTATAACTTCAACAAGCTCAACATGCAGTATTCTAAGTACATATCAATATTAGTATATCTTAAACAAGCTCAACATGCATTTTAGTGATAACAAAAATTTAATAACATCAATATCTAAATAATGAGGGTTCGAAGAAATACGTAATGCACAAAAATGAGGGTTCGCAGAAATACGATTCGTAGAAATATAGTTAGAAGAAATATGTAATGAGGGTTACGTATTTCAATGAAAAGAAATTGTGTGTATAGGATAGATGATCGTGGATGAAAATAAGGTTCGAAATGAGGGAGATGATCGTGGAAATAAGGTTTGTTATGGAAGAGATGGTAGAGAAGAACGATGAAGGTTAAGATGATAGTTAAGTTTACATAATGAAGAGGAAACTGAAGCGGTTTACTGTTATATATAAAACCCTTTTACAACACTTTTTTATAAGCCTTTTACAGCGCTTGTTGGAAAAGCGCTCTAAAAGGCCTCCTTATTTTATTTTTAGAAAGGTTCTTTTACAGCGCTTTTTCAAATAAGCGATGTAAAAGACTTCCTTGTTTCTTATGTTATATGAATTTTTTTTTAAAGCCCTTTATAGCGCTCTTTCAAATAAGCGCTCTAAAAGGCCTCCTTATTTTATTTTTAAAAAGGCTCTTTTATAGCGCTTATTTGAAAAAGCACTGTAAAAGACCTCCTTATTTTCTTATGTTATATGAATGTTTTTTTTAAAGCCTTTTACAACGCTCTTTCAAATAAGCGCTCTAAAAGGCATCCTTATTTTATTTCTAAAAAGGCTCTTTTACAGCGCTGATTTGAAAAAGCACTGTAAAAGATCTCCTTGTTTTCTTATGTTATATGAATGTTTTTTTTAAAACCTTTTACAACGCTTTTTCAAATAAGCGCTCTAAAAGGTCTCCTTATTTTATTTTTAAAAGGGTCTTTTACATCACTTTTTCAAATAAGCGCTGTAAAAGGACTCCGTGTTTTATTTTTATATTTAAGGTTCTTTTTCAGTTCAGTTCAGTTCATGTAAATTACTAATTTATATTCAGTTCATGTAAATTGCTAGTTTATATTAAATTACATTAACTTACTGTAAAACACTCAAATCAAGCTAAAATATAAGCAAAAAATAAAATAATTAGAAAATCAAATGCATGGCTGTTTATATAAAATAATTAAACATGTTCAAACAATTAAATTTACATTAACTCAATTCAGATTACATGGCTTATATAAAACAATTAAACATGTACATTAAGATGCCCATCTTCTTTTTCTGGTGGAATTCACATTTGTTTGTCCATTTACAATACGAAACGATGGATTAATCCAAATTCCATCATCATGATCATCTCTAAGATATAAACCATCATCAGTTGAATCAATTTCATGTGGTTATTGTGATGTTGCAAATAAAAGATCATTACCAACATCTTCATCATTATTGTTATCATCACTTATTTTATTGGTCGATAGGAAACAGACTATTTATCATCAGCAGGATTAGTGACATAAAACACTTGTTGAGCTTGCGACGCTAAAATAAAAGGCCCGTCTTTGTATCCCACCCTATTAAAATTGACAAGCAACAACCCTGACTCATCAATCGGAACGCTATTATCGACCCACTTGCAACCAAATATGGGAACACGAAACATTGTGTAGTCTAACACTCATATGCGCTCGATAACCCCAAAATATGATAGATTTGCATATATTAGGTTTTTGTATTTTGCACTTGAGACATGCATCGCTTCAGCTACGAGAGTGACTCCACTATTTTGCATAATGGTCTGATCATCTTGTTCTTTGGTATAAAATGTGTAGCCATTAATAACATAACTAGTGTAAGAAAAGACATGTAAACTTGGACCATTTGCTAGCCACCTCAATCTCTGTGAAATTGATCCGAGATCTATATCAAACTTTGACTTTATGTGATTTTTTAACCATGTTATAAAACTTCGATTGTGCTCTCTAGTTATCCAATTTTGATTCCTATTCATGTTCAAACGAGATAACTGATCCATGTGTATTGTAACATAAAGTTGAACCTCATCATCATTGTGCAGAACATACAATTGTGCCTGCTCCCATTATGTCCTTGATATAGTCAGTAGTCTCCTTCCAATTATCCCTTCTCTTGATATTCTTCCTGAATGACGAGACACGAGCAGCCCTATGGATTCAACATTGGACAAA
Organism: Cicer judaicum; assembly: GCA_037974835.1. Classification (NCBI taxonomy): domain Eukaryota; kingdom Viridiplantae; phylum Streptophyta; class Magnoliopsida; order Fabales; family Fabaceae; genus Cicer; species Cicer judaicum. Next base: position 24,939,026 of record JBBPBS010000276.1, on the reverse strand, counting down.
TATTCAGTACAAAATTTAGCAGCTTCTTCAACAATATACCGTTCAACAATACAACCATTTGGTCGACTTCTACTTTTTACGTACCCTTTTAATATTTTCATATATCGTTCTATCAGATACATCCATCTCATATAAGCTGGCTCACAAAGTTGTGCCTCCTTAACCAAATGAACAGTAAGTTGGACCATTATATCAAAAAACGAGGGTGAGAAATACATTTCAAGCTCACACAAAGTAACAACAATTTCCCTCTACAATGTCGGTAATTTCTAAGGATCGATCACTTTACTACAAATTTCCCTGGAGAAGAAACATAATCTAGTTAAGGCTCGTCGAACTTTTTCTGGTAAAATGGAACGTATACCTATTGGTAGCAAATGCTCCATTAGAATATGACAATCATGGGTCTTCAGACCTTTTAACTTGAGGTCTTTCATACAAACCAAATTTTTAATGTTTGAAGAGTATCCTTCTGGAACTTTAACTTCGTGTAGAAATTTACATAAAACAATTTTTTCCTTTCTAGATAGAGTATGAGCGGCTGGAGGTATATATATGCGATTTCCTTTATTTACGGGACCCAATTCATTTCTTATTCACATATCGACCAAGTCCAATCTTGCATTGATGCCATCTTTAGACTTTCATGGAACATTGAGTAATGTACAAATAACACTATCAAATATATATTTTTTCAATATGCATCACATCAAGGAAACGTCTTATATACAATGACTTCCAATATGGAAATTCAAAGAAAATTGACTTTTTCTTCCACCCAGTTTGGACCAGCTCTTCTGCAAAAGCTTTGCCAAATTTATTGGTCAAACCTTGTACTTTTTCAAATATTTGATATCCAATCGGTGCTAAAGGAGCTTTACCTTCCTCGGATTTTCCATTGAATGCATTTCTCCGCCCGCGATACTGATGACTATAAGGTAAAAATCTACGATGTCCAAGAAACACATTCTTCTTACAATGTTTCAACCGCATCCAATTTGCACTCTCCTCACATATAGGACATGCACACTGACCTTTAATGTTATATCCTGATAAATTACCATATGCTAGAAAATCATTAATTGTGCCGAACAACATAGCTCTCAAATGGAAACATTCTTTCTTATACCCATCATAAACTTCCACACCTGTCTCCCACATAATTTTTAAATCTTCAATTAAAGGAGTCAAGTATATGTCGATATCGTTCCCCAATTGTTTGGGTCCAGAAATTAACAGAGACAACATCATAAACTTAAGCTTCATACATAACCATGGAGATAGGTTATAAATCAACAAAATCATAGGCCACGTGCTATGTGAGATGCTTTGAAGACCATGTGGATTCATTCCATCAATAGAAAGTGCAAGTCTTAGATTTCTTGACTCTATCCCGAATTCAGGATACTCGTGATCAATTTTTGCCCATTGTGGGGAATCTGTAGGGTATCGAAACATTCCATCTCTAATTATTTCATCTGCATGTCATGTCAAGTGTTTTGAATCTTCTTCACTGCGATACATGTGCCTAAATCTTGGTATTATAGGAAAATACCACAAGACTTTTGCTGGAGTAGATTCTTTCTTCTTATATCGAGAGACATTGCATTTCGGACATGCCTTTAGTAATTCATATTCGTTTCGAAAGAAAATGCAATCGTTAGTGCACGCATGAATCCTTTCGTAACTCATGTCAATAGAGCACAAAATCCGTTTAGCCTCATAGGTTCGACTGAGAAGTTCATTATCATCTGGCAACATATCTTTTAAGAGTATTAATAATTATGTGAAGCTTTTATCACACCATCCATTACTCGCTTATAAGTTGTAGAACTTTAATATCGCCGACAGTCTTGTGAATTTAGTACAACCATTATATAATGGTTTCTCTGCATCACTCAACAAACTCTCAATCATTTTAGGACAATCTCGAAGATCTTCTTCAACTGCTTTTGTAATCTCCTCAACTCGGTCTGGCTCATATGTATTTGTATCGAAGTCAGTTGAAGCATATGTCGAACCATTCTCAAAATTAATGTTTCCTTTTTTTTTCTCACCATGTCTTATCCAACATGTATAGCTTTGATCAATTCCATTACATATTAAATGTCCTTCCAATTCATCTTCTCTAACGCGTTTTCCAAAACAACATTTTAAACAAGGACAAACGACTCTATTTGGATATTTTGCATCCTTCACTACAAACTCAACAAACTCCTTCACTTCATTTTCATACTCTTTTGACAATCGATTGACAGACATCCATTTCCGATCCATATTATATGATTTCCTATATAAATACAGTTACAAAAATAATAAGCTACTGAATAGATCAACAAATTTTTTTAAAAAAACAATATCAACATATCTAATATTGGAAAATGGAAACCAAGATCCATTATTATGTAACAATTTCAAAACAGAAAAGATTTCGAAAAAGAACATATCAACAAATTTCAAAAATAAAAGATTTAATATGTAACAATTTATTAGTTTTCAGTTATTAAAAAACTAAAGATTTTTTGACAACAACAAATTAATAAATACCTAAGACAACGTAGATGGCCACACAGTACGTAGAGGATATGAGGGTTCCCAGAGTAGAGGTGATGAGGTTTTGTAAATTTGTTTTAAATTTGTTTTTATTTATTTAAAAATAAATGATTTTAATTTAAAGTGTATGATTTTACCGTGCTTGTAGAATAAGCGCTCTAATAGGTCCTTTAATTATGTGAAAGCGCATGTCTTTTACAGCGCATGTAACAAAAGCGTTGTAATAGGTAATTTAATTATTTGAAAGCGTATGTCTTTTACAACGCTTGTAACAAAAGCGCTGTAATAGGTAATTTAATTATTTGAAAGTGCATGTCTTTTACAGCGCTTGTCATTAAAGCGCTGTTATAGGCTCCGTTATTTTTAAAATATATTTACAACAACGCTTGAATTTAGTAAGTACTGTAAAAGGAGCGCTATAAAATGACATTTTTCGCGTAGTTCCAATGTTAAAAATCCAAAAAGCAAAAACTAATGAATACAATCAATAAGCAATACATCAAGAGGCTATTTATAGAGATGATTGAAAGTTTTCTAATGAATACTATAAATTAAAAATCATCCACATTAGAACTAAAATCAATGTTAAAAAATCTATCAAAAAAATATAAGTTATGTCAATTAATCGGTCATACTCAAAAACATTGTTTGAATATTAAAGACAACTCTATTCAACCTTTATAATTTTATTTTATTTTTTTATATTTGTTATTGTAATTTGAATGATTTATTATTATTATTAATTATTAATTATTTTAGAATTTTTATTATTATTTATAAAATAAATTTGAAATTTACGTTTTTTACAGTTAAAATAAAAAAAAAAAATGGTCTTTCATGACTTTGTTATTTCAAAGAGTAAAGTTGTACTAATTTTTTTAAAATAAAAAATTACCAATACAATTTCGTTCTTTTAAAAAGATAAGTTGTACTCTTTAAAAAAACCAATCAACGTGTACGACTCCTCGCTATTCCAAAATGTGAAGTCAAGTTAAAAGCAAAAAGAGGATAGATCGATATATTATTTTCAAAAATAAATAGACTAGTAATTTATTTTGGAAAAGAGGTTACTTTAAAAAAATCCTCAATTTAGATGCTTAATTAAATAAAGGGTTTATTGTGTTTTTGATCTCAGTATTATGGACTAAATATACTTTAGGTCCAAGCAATGCAATGAAAAAATAGACGTCATTTTCGTTTTCAAGTAATGAACAAACAAACAACACATACCCGAAGCTATTTATAGGTATGATTGAGAAATTTTCTATCAAAAATATAAATATACACCCCAAACACTTCATCCCTCTCCATTTCTTGTGACTAACCCTTCCATTGAGTTCTTTTTCTCATTTCATTTCAATCAGAACTTCAAATCAAATTCTCTAAATAGAGGAAGAGAAGGTAGAAGCAAAGGGTAAAGGTTAAGAGGAGTCCATCGTCAAATCCAAACTGATGAAGTGTTAGATAATATTATTATATATTAGTAGTAAGGGTATTTTAGATATTTCTATTTGTTTTATATATATACTCATTATAACCCTATTAAGAAAAGGTTTAGATATTTCTTTTCTTCCTCTTTTCATTGTTAACTTGGTATCAAAGAGCTTTGGTTGATTTTGGGATCTATTTTAAAGAAGAGAGAGACTATTTTTATAGAAAAGACAATCACCAAAACAGAAAAGAGAAGAGTAACCCTATTCTCGATTTTGTTAAATCAGTCTCACAAAAACATCGATTGCGCATTCATTAACCGTTGGATCGGGCTATTTTTGGACAGTATGTTCGCAACATTTAGGTCTTCGTCTTCAACGGTCGGATCGGGGAAACAACGTCTGAAGGGGGAGAAATCGTGCTCGCACAACAGCAGGTTATCCCTAATTTATTTTGTCTCAGTGATTGTGTTTGTCATATTTTCCTGTCATTATATGTTATTGCTGGTGCTAAGGATGATTCTCTTCAAGTACATTGGAAAACACATTGTCCGAAATTGGGGAGAGCACATAAGAAGAATTTTAGGGGACCATCGTCCAATGTTGTTGCTTCTGTTCCTCCTACCATTGACTCTAGTTCTGATTTTGGTTTGGTTCACATGATTTCAATTGTTGTGGTTCTTTTCTGATTTGTTTGGTAATTTAATTGTTCGTCTCTCCTATCTCTTTGGTTGCTTTCTTCTGTGTTGTCACTCTCTCTGTTGCTTCTTCTGTTTGATTGCTCCTCTCTCTGTTGCTTCTTCTGTTTGATTGCTCCTCTCTCTGTTGCTTCTTCTGTTTGATTGCTCCTCTCTCTAGTGATTTGCTTTGTTGCTTCTCTCTATATTGATTGTTCTCTTTGGTTGCTTCTCTCTAAATCAACACTCTTTTGTTATTGGTTGCTTCTCTCTTTGGTTAGTTTGGTTTGATTTAATTTTGTTTTGTTTGGTTTGATTTTTGTTTGATTTTTTGTTGGCTTGGTTCTTCTCTTGATTGTGACTATTTGATATGATTTCTTGTTGGTTTGATTTCTCTCTTTATTGTGATTGTTTGGTATAGCTAATGATCCTCCCTTTGGCTTCTGCTTCTTCTTTCGCTGCTTCTCTCTTTGTTGGTTCTTCTCTTTGATTGTTGCTTCTTCTTTGATGACATCCCTCTTGTCCCTCCCCGGCTATCCAACCACCTCCTGCGATTGTTGATCCTCCTCGTTACCCCTCTCGTCAACTTTGTTTGAGCCCTCTTCCTATAAAGAGGTTGTTCTTGATCCTCTTTGGCAGCAGGCTATGGCATAAGAACTATATGCATTACACAAAATCAATACTTGGGAATTAGTATCTCTTCCTTCTGGAAAACGTGTTATTGGGTCTCGTTGGGTATACAAGATCAAAACTAAGTCTGATGGGTCAGTTGAGTGCTACAAAACACGTCTTGTTGCTAAGGGTTTCTCTCAACACTATGGTATGGATCATGAAGAAACTTTTGCTCCTGTAGTCAAGATGACCAGTATTCGTACTCTTCTTTACAGATTGCTGATTTGTTCACAAAGATGCATTCCATTAAAGGTTTTCATTTTTATTTAGTTGACAAACTCTCGATGCTCCATGTTAATGCATCGTGAGTTTGAGGGGAGATGTTAGATAATATTATTATATATTAGTAGTAAGAGTATTTTTGATATTTCTATTTGTTTTATATATATACTCATTGTAATCCTATTAACAAAAGGTTTGGTTCATTCTATGTTATGAAACCCTAGAGTGGTTGTCTCTTGGTTGTCTCTCTTCTTCCTCTTTTCATTGTTAATAGGAAGACTATTTTGTATTCGCAAGAATTATAAGTTCTTTTTCTATTAAAATCAATAATTGCATGTTGCACGATAATTATTGGGGGTTGAATTCAACTTATTCTTTTGTGAAAATTTTATTTTGGGTGCTTTGACAAAATGGGTATTTTGAAAATGAGAATGAATGAAGTGTGAGGTTTTGCTTGTCATAAATTGGGCACTACTTGGATGTTCAAGTGCTGAAATGTGAAAATTATGGGTAAATAATTGAATTTGCAGAAGTTTGCTAAGTGAATATAATTTCGCTAACCGAATTCAGCTTTAAACCAACATGTTTGCTTCAGACTTAATTTGGCTAAGCGAATTTGTAAGATTTTGGAAAAATTTGTCCCTGTATAAGATTCGGTGAACCAATTTCAAATCTTGTAAGTGAATTTGATAGATTCTGAAATGTTTCCTTGTAGTTTTTATGTATGTTTTAGTTATAGTATTCTTTAATATTGATTCAAATTGTATTGTTAATGTCTGATTGAGTAATAAACTTGGTATTGTGATATGCATTGATTTAATTGAAAATGATATAATATTTTTATGTTAAAATTTCATTTTTTAATTATTTGTTTGAAAATAAATGATTGAAAATGATATAGTGAGATATAATGGTGTTTCATTAATAAAACATATGAAAAAGAGCAACTGAGGTGTCTCTTGTAGTCATGATCAAGATCTATTGTACAAAATGATTATAATTATCTTTGTGACTCATGTTGAGATAATTGAGATAGACTGTCGATTTCATATGAAAAAATTGATTGAAAAGAATGATAAGTTTTCAAATGTAACTTTATCTTATAGATTTTATTAAAAAAAAAAATTGTACGTTTTCTATTGATGTTTTAAAAATATATTTTTTTAATTACCCTTCCCGTTTTATGGGATCCCTTTATATGCTTATCTCATCCCTATTATCTACTATTGCAAATATCAAAGCTTGAGTTTGGACTCGGCGCGACTGACTACTATTGATGTGTTTGTTATTTTGTTGTCTAATATTTTGTAGTATTAAGATATTCATGCATTGTATTATAAACTATGTTAAATGATTTCACTGTTATTTTGAAACTTGTTTAACCTTATTTCTATTTTTTTTTTCTCTTGTAATTTTTTCGTCTCAAATAAACATTGTTTGATTTTTCATGTTGGTGTAGTTGTCATGAACTAAAATTTGGAGTGTTTCTTAAATTTAATGGAGTCGTCATCAAAATTTATCTAAAATCGGAAAAACATTGGAAACCCTTTAAAAAAAAGAAAAATGATATTTGAAATCAAATTTTGAGTTCAATAATTGATTCTATATAGTGAAGATATTAGCACCAACTACAACTGTTAAAATACGATTATCTATAATTAATTGTGCAACATTAATATTAGTTTAAATATATTTATTTCTCCATATTATTTAATATGAATATCAATTATTTTTTTATGAATGTGACTATGAAATAAAAATTGCTTGTGAAAGAGAGAGAGAAAAATAAGAAATTTTTGTTAATGTGCTTAACTGTGATCTTCCTCCTACGTGTCTCCCACTGCGATGGAGAAATCAAAGTTATGTAGTTCTTAGGTAAAAAATATGGATGTTTAGATTGTTTTTAAAGAACATGTGTTTTATTGTTAATAACAAAAAATTGTTTGATTTGAATAATTATACTGAAATGCGAGTTTTGAAACTATCAAATTGTACAACTCGTGTCTCAAAAATTCAAGAAGTAAAAAGATGTTCCATCTAGTTAATTTTTTTAAAAATATTAAAAAACAAATCATTTTTAAAATTGAGTTTTAAAACCATTAAGTAGTACAACTTGTGTCTTAACCACTCAAAGATTAAAAAAAAGTCACATTTAATTTAATCAAATTTAAAAATATTTTAAATCATTTTTGATTTTAAGATCACCAAGTAGTACAACTTGTGTCTTAATAGCTCAAAAGATTAAAAATATATCACATCTAATTTAAACACTTCAAATAATTTTTTTGTATAACTATTACTTTATTAAAAAAATAAAAATGAGTTTTAAAACTATCAAATTATTACAATTTATGTAACATAATTTAAAGTAATATTTTATATTATTTTTTAAAATAAATAAATAAAATGGAAATGCAACGCCTATGCAAAGTCTGAATCGTACTCTAGCCAACGTGATAGTATAGAACAGAAGGCATCATTTAATAAATCAACCTAATTACATTTTTAATTCTAATATAAGACATCATTTCATTTTAAACGTGAAATTAGAACTTGAACAAGCAAACAAAATGAAAATCATTTCATTTTTTTTTTCTTTTAATTTTGAAAATGGAGTTAGTTTTTTTTTTCTTCATAATCTTTCTTTTTGTTTGATTTTAGATTTTTTTTAATAAAAATAAAATCTCTTTCTTTTGTTCTCTATTTTTTCCTATCTAATCAAATTTTTCACTAAGCCAAATTTTCTACTCTCTTTTGATTAATTTTTTTGTCTCAATTTATAGAATAAAATAATAAATTTATGTGTCAATGAGATAAAATCAAATTATAAGTTTTTGATTGTTTTGTAGCAAACGTCAAACAACCTCATATAATTAGGGAAAGATATGACTCATCTTTTTGATTGAGTGTATTATGAGGGAAGATTAAAGTCTTATCAGTAAAAATAAAGAGAAAAAAATTAGGTTGTAAAGAAAATGAGGGGTGCTGCTTTGCACCAACGAATAAGGAAAAATACAAAAATTTTTTGGCCTAATTTAATGAGAACACTATGTAAATATAAACTCACAATTAAGTCAAATTTGTAAAATGATGATTGTTTACGATTTTATAATAATAATTGTAAAATGTTTATTAAATATATTATTACTTTTTTGTTGAATTATTTTTAATTAGTTAGAAAAATTTGAAGTACTACAGTAGTGTTTGTTTGATTTTTTGTTTAGTTGCGGCATTTGATTGATTTAAATTGTGAAATCAATTTCAATCAATTACTCATTTAATCAATGATTAGGTCTTTAATGTTGCAGATTTTGAAGCATTAGTATTTTGATCCCTTTAAAACCTTCGTCGATAGTTATTTCTGTTGATGAATCCTATAAGACGTGTATTTTATTTATAACAAGAATAAGGGTTTACTGTCTAATTATGTCTTATGTTGTTTATTACTTTATCTATTTACCGTTTTCAATGTCTGTTTGTAAAATTGTTGTAAATGTTTGACTTGAAAATTAATATATAACCAAACAAAATTGAGATGTTTCCTTGTTGTTAAATGACTATGTGATTGTCCTAGCACTGTTAAAATTGAGATATACTTGTTGTTTAAATTTTGACAAACTTCGTATGACACCAAAATTGAATCAATTGTTTTATATATTAACGATAATAAGAATTTGATCTCATTATATTTATCTAAGCTAAGGAACAAAAATTTCGTCGAATAAAAATTCACGAAATTTTGTAAAGTTTTAATTTTTAGTTTTATTATAAAAGTTTTAAGTTACCTATAAATTTATATGTGAACGAAATGCTCGTTAAAGAACAAACTCAAGTACTGAACGAAATGATGTGACTTAAAGTCACAAAATATCAAGATATTTTTAATAAAGTAGATAAAAAATGAGTGATGTGATGTGATTATGACTAAGTGTCATAAATGATATTGTGTGATTTTAGGATTAAATTTATTTGATTACCTTTTGTGGTTAAATTTTTTTAGAGATTAATATGGAATTGAAATAGTAGATCAATTAAGGGAACGGAAAAAAAATATACTTCCCTTTCCTTATAAAAGCATTTCATGTCCATCATCATCATCTTACTATGTCTTTCTTTAATTCTTCAAAAACATCACTCATTTCTCTCTAAACCCAAATATTCTCCTTCATTTTTTAGCAACTTAGAAGTTTTCAATCATAAAACCTTCAACTACAAAGTTATTTCACTACTTGAAAGAAATGCAAAGAGATAGGGATCAAAAGTTGAGGTAGCTATTTCTCCCATCTTTTCTCTCAAACCTATAAGTATGTATATATAGGGGGGAAATGATTTTTTTTTGGTTATGTTTTGACCTTTAATTTTGCTTTTTGTGCCTTTTTGTGTTTTCTTTCTAGTTGGTGGTGGTTGTTGTCTCCTCATTTAGTTTTTGTGACTTACCCTTTTATGTTGTTCATTTTTTTAGATTCACAAGCAGTTGAGTTGCAAGTTGTTAGTAGATTCAAGTCTTAATCATATTTTTTTGGCAGACCTCTTTGATCAAGGACCCTTTTGTAAAGTCTATTGAATCGTGATGTATTTTGCACGTTTTTTGAGTCTAGAAAGTCTTTTTGGGAAATGTATTAAATATTTATATTATGTTTTTGAAATATGACTGAGCTAGAAGTTTAAACAAGAATTTTATAACTTTGGAATCTTTGAAGTTACAGAGGATACTCTATCAAAATTTTGAGAAAAATTATATAAATTTTTTTGAAATGGTTATTTAGAACTATTTAATTGCTTAATTGCTAAGTTAGTTGATAGGATTCCCAAGCTAGAAGTGTAGCTTGTGTGTCGGTCACGACGTTTGGTTGCGGGTCGTGACAAAGTTGGTATCAGAGCTCGGTTGTAGGTCCTAAGAGCTGCAAACATAGAGTGATAATATATTTTTGTCAGTAAACACTATACCCGAGCACAACTTACTTGCAAGGGGCTATTAGCACTTTATGAGAGTCTTATGAGTTGTCTAAATTTGTGTTTAAATTCATCATCAATATCTTTCCTCATTTCGTTGTCGTCTTGTTCAATTTTTTACCAATGTTCTTTGATTAGGTGAGAATGTCACCTGAGACTAGGAATCCTACTAGAAGAGAAACTGTTGATGAGTCAATTTCCTAAGCCCAATCCCAAGGCGCTTGTCAACGAGGTCGTGTTTTAGTTTGTGCTCGAAATCAGCGTAGAGCTAACATTGGCCGACCTGACTTGGATGTCTATGTTGAGGTGCCTAGGAGGAGGCACATAAATCATGCCATGGAAGAGTTTGCCGTTGGTCTGCAGGGATTACAAAAGGTTTTGCAACAATTTGTTGGGGTTGTCATCAAATAACAACACAAGGGTGATCAAAGACATGAAAATCTCAATGGTCAACAAGAGGTTAGACAAGTTTAGCAACATACACCTACTGCAACAAAGGGGATTAAAGTTACTTTACGAGATTTCATGAAGCTTAAACCCCCAACTTTTTCTGGGTCTAGCACAAATGAAGACCCATAACAATTCATTGATAATCTACAGCAGCTTTGGAAAGCATTTGGTTGTTCTAAGGTAAGAGCAATGGAATTGACATCATTTCAACTAATAGGTGTGGTATGTGATTGATTTGATATAATGTCACGTGGTAGACAAGTGGGTCACCTCCGTTAGGATGGAGAGAGAATTGTTCATGACTCATTTTCTTCCAAAAAGTGTTAGAGATGGATTAGCTCATGAGTTTGAGCAATTGGAGCAAACGAAGGGTGTGACAGTTTTAGAGTATAATGCTCGTTTTATACAGCTCTTTAGACACGCTCCTTACCCTATCACTGAAGAAATGTGTGTCAAGAGGTGAGGATTGAGGGATTACTTATTTAGATATGTGGTTGGGTAGAATTGTTATACTTTTTCTGAGGTTTTTAGTTTGGCACTTCATATTAAGCAACGACAGAAGAAAAAAAAAAGAGGTAATAGACAAGATTCACGAAAGAAACAAATGGTTGAATGATCCTATAGTAGCTATCTGAATCGTGGGGTGGATCTATGTTGGGTTATTAGGGGAAACAAAGGCTCGTGTCTCAAAGAGGTGGTCATAGCGGGCAATCTTCTAGGACAATACAGAGTCATAGATTAGATTCTGGAGCAACGTCACAATCCACTTTCTCTTAGAGACATTTCGGTGTTTCAACCACACGATGTTCTATTTGTGGTAGGTTTCACTTTGGAAATATTTTCAGAGATGGTAATGTGTGCTATCAATGTCGCCAAGTAGGTCACATCAAGAGGGTTTGTCATGTAGATACAATGATATAGTGAGATATAATGATATTTCGTTAACAAAACATATGAAAAAGACCAATTGGAATGTCTGTTGCAGTCATGACCAAGATCAATTGGAATGTCTGTTGCAGTCATGACAAAACATATGAAAAAGACCAATTGGAATGTCTTTTTATGGAATCCAGTGAGATACTTATCTCACCCCTATTTTAATGTAAAGCTTAAGTTTGGACTCTGAGCGACAAACTACTATTGATCTGTTTGTTATTTTGTTGTCTTGTATTTTATAGTATTAAGATTTTCATGCATTGTATTAAAAACTATATTAAATGGTTGCAATGTTATTTTAAAAATTCGTTAACCTTACGACTTCTCTTGCAAATTAGTTAGACTCATATTAATAGGTAAGATTCTAAATTATATTTTAGATTATTAATGTGGGATGTTACAATTTGAAACATTATATTCAATAATTATTGTATTTATTAATTATTCAACGTCCTTGTATGGAAATCATAAAGTTGCATTATAGACATAATTATACAACATATATGGTGATAAATTCTACATTCTCTCTAAATTTTTTATTCTTCTTCATTCACTTAAAATAGATAGTTTTGAGTCATTTTTTGACCCAGAAACACCTAAGAGCTTTTTTTCTCTTGTATTGATCTAAATAAGTGGTTTTAAATAAAAAATGGTTTTTTTTTTTTTTTTTTTTTTTTTTTTTTTTTTTTTTCTGTTTCTTTTTCTCGTAATTTTGTTGTCTCAAATCAGCATTGTTTGATTTCTCATGTTGTAGTTGTCGTGAACTAAAATTTTGAGTGTTCTTGTTCAATGGAGTCGCCACCAAAGTTTATTTAAAATAGGGAAGATATTAGGAAATCCTTTAAAAGAAAGAAAAATGGTATTTGAAATTAAATTGAGTTAAGGGTCGATTTTGTGTAGAAGATATTAGCACATAAGACATCTGTTAAAATACCATTACCTATAATTAATTGTGTAGAATTAATATTAACTTAAATACATTTATTTCTCCTTATTAACCCGCGGTCCTTTAACTTAATTTTCGTTAACGTTTTAGTCATTTATCTTTTTTTTTGTTCCAATTTGATCCTTTATTTTAATTTTCAGTGACAATTTAATCTTTATGTTTTAAAATGTCAACAATGTTATCCTTTTTATTACAAAAATTCATTAAAATTTTCAAACAAAATCTATAAAATTAATTATATTCTTTGATATAATACACATTTTATCAAATACGTAATCCAAATCTTCAAATAAACTCATATTTGCATTCTTTATTTGATGTTGTTAGAGATGAAAATATGAGTTTATTTAAAGATTTAATTATATATTTGATGAAATTTGCATTATATTTTGGATGATAATTAATTTTATGGATTTTGTTTGAGATTTTTTTTATTAATTTTTTGAATTTTTGCAAAATAAAAAAGGATAACATTGTTACATTTTAAAACATAAAAGATCAAATTTTTACTTAAAATAAAAATAAATTACCAAATAAAAAAAAGATAAATGACTAAAACGTGAATTGAAATTAAGCTAAGGGACCATGGGTGCTATTTAACCTATTAGTTAATATGAATATCAACTTTTTTTTTATGAATGTGATTATGAAATAAAAGTGTGCTTGTGAAAGAGAGAGAGAGAGAGAAAAACAAGAAATTTTTACTATTGTGTTTTGACAAGAGTGTGATCTTGCTCCTACGTATCTCATACTATGATAGAGAAATCAAAGTTATATAGTTCTTAGTACAAAATGTGAATGTTTAGATTGTATTTAAAGAAAATGTGTTTTATTGGTGATAAAAAATTGTTTTGACGGAAAAAAATTGTTTAATTTAAATAATTATTTTGAAATGCAAATTTTTGAACTATCAAGTTGTACAGCCTGTATCTCAAAAATTCAAGGAGTAAAAAGATGTTCCATCTAGTTAATCATTTTAAGAATATTAAAAAAAACATTTTTAAAATTGAGTTTTAAAAACCACCAAGCAGTACAACTTGTGCCTTAACAATTCAAATATTAAAAATAAATCACATCTAATTTAATCAAATTTAAGAATATTTTAAATTATTTTCAATTTTAAAATCACCAAGTGCTACAACTTGTATCTTAACAACTCAAAAGATTAAAAAGATGTCATATCTAATTTAAAAATGTAAACTAATTTTTTTGTATGATTATTAATTTATTAAAAAAAATAAAAAAAAATTTTTAGAACTTTTAAAGTATCACAACTTATGTAACATAATTTGAAGCAATACTTTATTTAATTTTCAAAAATAAAAAATAAATAAATAATGATTTAATAAAATGGAAATGCAACGCCTATGCAAAGTAAAAGCTGAATCGTACTCTAGCCAACGTGATAGTATAGAAGAGAAGGCATCATTTTATAAATCAATCTAATTACATTTTTAATTCTAATATAAGGCATCATTCCATTTTTTTAAACAAGACAAAAATAAATATATTCAATAAATGTTCTAAGCACAAGAAGTGCTTAGAGAAAAAACAAAATTTTTTTTACAATGTTTCTACTATATGACCAAAATAAAGTAGAAATACAAACTAAATTATTCAAAAAATAAGTAAAACAATTAACCACAAGTGATATCAATACACTCTAAGGGTTGATAGCATCATTAGTTATACTCAAAATTAAATTCTTTTAGATGCAATTTGATCCACCTCTATGCTAAAAGTTTGGCATGCTCCATAATAATATTTGCATTCAAAATATGCGAACAAAAAATTGTTTCATTTCTTGATTTCCAAATTGCCCACATCACCGCAAACCAAACTAAATTAATTATTTGACGCTTACGGCCGCATAAAAAAAGACCATCAAATTGGTTAGCGTGGTTGACTGCATCCTTATGAAATATGTAACACCCCAAATTTTAAAATAAACTACTTTATTAATTCAATAGAATTTTAAATAATTAATTTGATAACTAATATTATTTTAGAATATATGTTGATAAATTTCGTGGCTAATTTTCGTTATATGAATGCTTTCTACGATGTGTTAGTTTGGTACATGTTATATTACATGAGCGATATAAATAATACATATTATATTTTATTATTTGATATATTTTAAAAAAAATAGTATTTTAGTGTAAAATATATTTTAAAGAAAAAGATTTTATGTGATTTTACGTGTATATACATGTACCCAATTAATGTAATACTTTTATGTGCGCTTGACTTATGTTAAGTATGCATATAGTTATATTTCAATTATTTATGACTATTTTCTATTTTTAATTATTTTTTTATAAATAATTATCTTGATATAGAATTGATATTGTGTTTGATTTCGTTTATTTTTAAATATTTGTTATGGTATTGTGATTTTATATATATTTATTATGATTTAGTAATTAATATAAAATATTGATTTTATATTTATTTATTTTATAATTTTGACCATTTTCTAATATGATGGTATTATTATAATGTGAGTATTTTGAGAAATAAGTATAATTGTAGATATTATTTTGAATGTGAGAGTTTTGATTATTAGTAATATATTTTTTTATATTGATTATTTTAATTACTCTAATTTATAAAATATTAATAATATTTGCGAAACTAAATGGTGTTTGGAGGAATATTAAAAAGGATATTAAATAATTATTAGTTTTATTTTAACAAAACAAAAATAATAATAGTAAAATATAAATAAAGAGACCAATGGGTTTGACTCTATGAACCCTAATTGTTAATAAAATAAAATAAACAAAAGAAGAGAAGGGAGTTGGAAGGGCAGCCATAGAACCAAAGAGTAAACACAACAACAACCTATCGTTTGACACCGGTGATGATAACTCTTCCGTAAAAGTTTCTCCGTTTTTATCTAAATTTGAGTATGTTATTTCATTCATTTAACTCGTCAATTAAACATAATTTTTCAGATTTTTAACAACCCCAATTTCTCTCTAAAATACTCGACTTCTCCGTTTGTAGAATTCATTATTTTGCATCGTTATCCTTCACTGTAAGTCCAATTTGAGTGAAACCAACGCCAAAACGACCTTATGAAAAGTGGCTATATTATCCACTGATTGGTTTTCTGATTTATGGTAATTTTCTTTGACCGATTTTCAAAATTAGTTTTTAGAATATTTTCTCATAATTTATTTTTAATGTTTACCCAAAGAGTCAATGAACAAAGGTTGTTTGCTCGTGGAATCGTTTTTGTGTGTGAAAGCGTCAAAATAAGGTAAAGGGTGAGAGAACGTTTGAATTTATGAGTATAATATATTGTGAGATGAACGGGAAAACCGTATTTCCCAATGATTCATCTGGGGCTTGCTACGTACGGCAATAGCCCTTTTGAGAGATAAATTGATTAATTTAAAATATGAGAATTGTGAGATTAAATTGTGAAATAGAAATTTTTATAAGATGTTGATTGATTTAATTTTCGATACTTGTGTGGTAGTTGATATTTGTTATTATTGTGATGTTGGATGTTGAATGAAATTATGTGTACATGTTTGATTAGATGAAATTATGTGATTTGATAACAAAATATGGAAGCATGGTTTGATATATGCTTACGTGATGATAATGATGATTTTTTTATTGATGACAGTGATGTTATAAAATTGTGATGAGTTTATACGATGATCATGATTATTTATGATTAATGATATTATAAAATTGTGATGAAAATATTGAAGTACCCCATACTTGATGAGATAGTGATGATTCTTAAATATGGTGCTCTTAATGGAGTAGTCTAAGCTAACGGGGGAGAAAACAAATATTGTGAATTTGTGAAGTGGAGATTATTTTGTCATCATATAGGTAGGACCTGACAAGCCTAGTGATTCTGGGGAAGTACAACTGAATGAGCCTGATCGTGGCGGTCTGCTGTCGAGCCTTAAGGCAAGATTGTTAGACCTTGGAGGTATTCCGGTGGGGAATTCCTAGGTGACTTGGAGGTAGCACTCCAAATGTCGGGAGCTACCATGCAACACACGTTTACCTCAACTGTCGCGTATATGTCTCTCGAGTTGAGTTGAAGAGATCTATGAGGACAGGGCCAATTTGAATTGTCCATCCACCGGGATGGTGGCATAGTATCATGGCCTCCTAACCAAGTACTTCAGAGTTAGAATGGTACCACATTGTGAAGTAGAGTCTAAGCTCATGCATAGCATTGCATTTCCTTGTGATTGTTTTGTTGTGATTGATGTGTTTCAAAGGTAATATTAATTAGATGATTTTATACATATTATAATGAGATGATTATTTTACTTGAGTGACTTTGATGTTATAGTATGATACTATTTAATTAAATATTCTGATATATCGTAAAGTGATTATGATACGGTTCTATTATGATTGTTTGGGTGTTCTTCTTACTCATATTATACTATTAACATGATTTCAAAACTCACCTCCTTCGTTGTTTGTGTTTGACTGGCTAGGCCCTGCGTTTGCGAAATCGTAGTTATTATAGGTTAATGAGTCTTGAAGTTCAAGTTTGGGAGGAACCCCGCTCTGATAGGTGATACCGAGAAGGGTTTTAATTTGTATTTTATTTATTTAATTTGAATCAAATTTTTGTATGCAAACCTTAGAAGTACTAGTAAGTTTTTAGAATTAAATCAAGTAATTATATTTAAATCAAGTTAATTGAGATTAAATTGTTTTATTTGAGTAATAAAATTTGAATTGTTGCATGTGTACTTTGAGAAACGTGATATCCTAAATTAGTTACAAAAGTTTTTATTTTCTTGAAAATAAAATTTTATTTATCCGCTGCAAATTTTATAGGAATATGATATAAATTATATATATATATATTATTTTGGGATTTAGGGTGTCACATTAGTGGTATCAGAACAGGTATGTCCAATCAGGCCGAGTGGGTCGAATGTCAATTCAGTGTTAGTCGAATGTCAGTCGTGTCAATTGTGTTTTCTTGTGTAGTAATTAGTTTCACTATGATTGTTTTCCCGATATATTATTGTGTTAAGTGTTATATGCTTTTGTATTATTATACATATTTTTGAGATTACTAATTAACTGTTTATTATTTGTTTACTCTAATTGTGTTATGTATTCGAAATTCCTACCTAAATGAGTAAATAAACCATGAAATTACTTGTTAAGATTTGAGTTAGCTTTAATTGTTGACAACATTATGTTAGTTACTTGTGACTTATTGCTTGTCTATTGAACTATGGTTTTTGCACTCATGTTTTATGTGAATAGTTGGAAGTAATAATTTTGATTGACCAGCTGTATGTTTCAAGTTACTAATTTCATTCATGTAATCTTAGTAATCAAATGTCATACCTCACTAGTTAGTTGTTTTAAAGTTCGAATTTCACCCTTAATCAATTTAAAATATTTAGTTTTGATGTGTATTTTTTTAAGGTGTTTGATCTAATAACTAATTGATTGAAACATTGATTTTTTATGGATCATATGTTTAAAACATCAAGTATTAACTTTTACTAGGTACAAATTATTATTATTCTGTTTAAACTCAATTTAGAGAAAAGAAAAAGATGTTTCATTCTAAACTTTGAGTTAGATAGGAAATATGTTTCTTACGTTTAAAGTTTTAATTTTAACTAAAAAATTTCTTATTTTTATTTTATGTTGGCTTGTGTTAAAAACAAAAGTCGATTTTAAATCGTGAATGTTAACTTTAATCACTTGAAGGTGTTGATGGTTGTATCTAGATGAGTAGAGTTTTGATATTGGTTTTGAAAACAATTTAAAATATTCGTCATGATTTAGATAGTATTAAATTAATATTATTAGCAATATTAATTCTTGAATATTAAAAGTTGGTAGAACTTATAATTTTTTTAAATGACATTTTGAAGGAGTTAAAGTTTACTTATTTTGTATGATGAAAATAACTTTTGTTTAAATTACTCTTGACTAGTTTAAAGAAATTAAATTGAGTTGAAATTTTATTTATTTATTTATTTATAAAATAACAATACTACTAATTTTATTTAATGATTAAAACAACTTAAAATTTACAGCATGTTTTACTCTGTCTTGTTTTTAATAAAATTGAAAAGAGTTGTTGTTATGTTGGTTTAGTAGACTGATGTGAATATTGAATCATGAGGGTGTTGGGATATTTATTTGAAATGATTGATTTTCTGATTATGATATTATGAACTCATTAGAGTTTGACTGGATGTTAGAGTTTTAGAGTTTAAGAACTCTTCAGTGATTTTCAATAATACTAATGATAAAATGTCTATTAATTGAGAAAGAGAAGAAAAAAAAATGAGAACAAATTTTTTTAAAATATTCTCAATAGTGAAATTTTTTTTGAAAAATTATCTAGATTTTGGATTCTATAATTGATGTATTTTACAAGTAGATTTTTTTTTGTTATATGAATTAACATAACAAAATGGTATACATTAGATTTGTATGTGTAGAGTGTATCATGTAAATTGGTATGCGTATAGAAATTAAAATTTATTTTATCAATTTTTTTATTAATTATAAAATTGCAATTTTTATTTTATTTGAAACTCAATTTTTAAGATTAGAACAAAACTCCAAAATAATTAAAATTGATGATGTGTTATGTTTTAGACCAATTTTGTGGCTTGATAGAAACTAATGGCGTACAAAGATCCAAAAAGAAGGCGTACAAAGAACAAATGACTGACTGTTTCAACTTCCCCAATATTGTTTTAACATTAACAATTAATGGAGAATAATGTAATGAATATTTTTGTTGTTAAGAAGGAGATTTATGCTCTAGCCCAAAACATCAAGCAAAGCCATTTTCTTGGGATTGAAATATGTTTTTGAGGCTTTTTTGTTATTGACAAAAACAGGTTTTTTTGGACATCATTTCAATTTATTATCATTTGTCATTAGTCAGATATACATGTGATATCAAAAGTAACACTTTAAACTTATTTTCTCCGTTAAAATAATGTAATATCAAAAAGCTTGATTTAAGTATTATTACTTGATTTAATTTAAAAACGTATTAGTACTTCTAAGATTTTTATCCAAAAATTCGTTTCATATTAAATAAGTAAAATACAAATTAAACTCTTATTTCCGGTATAACCTATCAGAGCGTGGTTCCTCCCAAACTTGAACTTTAAGATTCATTAACCTATAACAACTGCGCTTTCGCAAACGCAGGGTCTAGCCATTCAAACACAAACAACGAAGGAGGTGAATTTTGAAACCATGATGACAGTATAATACAAATAAGAAGAACACTACACAAACAATCATAATAGAACCGTATCATTACACAAACTTTCCATCAAAAAAATATCACATTAAAAAGTCAAAATCACTCAAGGAAAATTAAAAAATTTGACTATAACATCAAATCGTCTAAGAGAAATTATCACCACACACGATACATATTACACTACAAGAAAAACTCTGTATACCTATGGAAATTTACCCACGGATCTTAGTTTGTAGGTAAATTATTTAATACTCACGAAAAATCCGTGGGTAACGTTGTTATTAAATAAATTAATTTTGTTGATTGTATTCCATGGTTAATTCGTCGGTACAATTAAAAAAATCCGTAGATAAAGTTAAAAAAAGTGCAGATTGCCAAAATTTCTTCGTATTTTGTTGACCGCGGATTATCTGTAGGTAAATGATGAGAATAATGTTAAGTTGTCGATGGATTGTCCGTAGGTAAAGAAAAAATGAAATTATACATCATCACATACACTTATCACAAATTTATAACATTATTATTAATTATACATCATCCTAATCACATAAAACTTATCAAAATGCATCCACCTTTTATTATCACATCACCTAAACTTGTCTAATCAAACATATACAAAAAATTCATTCGACATCCAATATCAAATATCACACATTTAATGATAATAAATTAAATATCACAATAATATTAAATGCCATACATTTAACGAAATTAAATCAAATATCACAATAATATCAAATGCCCAACATGTAACAAAATTAAATCAAATATCGCAATAATATTAAATACCACACATTTAACGAATCAATCAACACCTTATAAGTATTTCTATTTCATATTTTAATCTCACAATTTCCAATTTGCATGTTAATTAATTTATCACTCAAAGGACTACTGCCGTACGTAGCGAATCCCAGATCAATCGTTGGGAAATATGGTTTTCCCGTTCATCTCACAATATATTATACTCTTGAATTCAAACACTCTCTCATCCCTTACCATATTTTGATGCTTTCACACACGAATACGATTCCACAAACAAACAACATTTGTTCTTTGACTCTTTTCCCTTCAATCGATCTAATTCGACAGTTTATGAGTAAACGTTAAAAATAAATTATGAGAAGAGACTCCAAGAACTAAATTTCGAAATTCGGTTAAGGTAACTTACCATAAATCAGAAAACTAATTAGTGGATAATATAGCCACTTTTCACACGACCGCTTTGGCGTTGATTTCACTCAAATCGAACTTACGGTGAAGGAGAACGATGCAAAATAACGAATTCTACAAACAAAGAAGTCGGGTATTTTAGAGAGAATTTGGGGTTGTTAAAAATCTAGAAAATTATATTTAATTAACTAACTAAATGTATAAAATAACATACTAAAATTTAGACGGAAACAGAGAAACTTTTCTAAGACAATTATGATCGCCGATTTCAATTTTCTTTTAATTTTGTTCCAATTCCTCTCGGGAGTAGCAGTTGTCGTGCGAATGCCTTCCTCTCCCTCAAGTTTTTGTTTTGTTTTATTCTTTAATTAGCTTTTACTTGACCTTGACCCATGAAACACATTTTAATCTTTTTTTTTAAACCAACAATTACCAATACTAATTTTTTTCTATATTATTTTTGTTTTAAACACAATTTCATTGATAAAACATTATTAATATTTCATAACTAATATATGATAAATTAGAGTAGCTAAAATAATTAATCTTAAAAAAAATAAATATTATTAACAACCCAAACTCTCATATTCAAATTAATCACAATGATTGTACTTATTTTTTTAAAATACTAACGTTATAATAATATATCATTAGAGAAAAGTCAAAATTATAAAATAAATAAATATAACAACAATATTTTATGTTAACTACTAAATCATAATAAATATATTTATAAAATCACAATTCTAAAATAAGTATATAAAAATAAATAAAATCAAATACAATATTACTATTATCTCAAGATAATTATTTATAAAATAAAAAATTAAAATAAGGTATCTTTAGAAATAATTAAATATAATTAAATGCACATTTAATTTTAGTCAAACACACAAGAAAATATGATATTAATTATCAACTCTTATATACACGTAAAATCGCCTAAATCTTATTCTTTAAAATATTTACATTAATATACTATTATTTTTTTTATAAAAATATATAAAATAATAA